>CABFOU010161901.1:0-13447 GCA_900660325.1 Opsanus beta
TTGCCATCAGAACTGCCTTAATTCTTCATAGCATAGATTCAACAAGATTTTGGAAACATTCCTCAGAGATGTTGGTCCATATTGACATGATGGCATTACGCATTCGCCCACTGAATCAGTCTGCCCATTCTCCTCTGACCTCTAGCATCAACAAGGCATTTTCATCTACACAACTGCAGCTCACTGGATAACGTTTCTTTTTTTTTGGACCAGTCTCTGTAAACCCTAGAGATGGTTGTGCATGAAAATCCCAGTAGATCAGCAGTTTCTGAAGTATTCAGACCAGCCTGTCTGGCACCAACAACCAATGGAACAGGTGTACCCAATAAAGTGGCCGGTGAGTGTATACCACATTAGATTTCTAATCTTAGGTATTCCAAAAAGGTATAGTTTGGACTATCTGTGACTGAATGTTATGGAGATATGGGGTAAAAAATAAACAGTAAAAATGGTTGCAAAGGCCAATTTGTACAGGGGGTCAAAATTTAAAGTTGCTCCACTTTTGGTGAAAAGTGATGCAGATTATTAGTTGAGCACATATGGTTTTGAAAAGGAATAGTTTGTACTCTCTGTTATGCTTAGTTATCACGTTATGTAGAAACATATGTCATACAGTCTAATGAAGGATTAAATGAAGACCAATATGCAAGTCAAGACTTGGTCTTCCTGACTATAGCTGCTACTCTGGGAAGGTTATCATACATTTTTGTGTAGGGAATGGTATACTGAGTTTTGATTGCAAGTGTTTAGTCACTTTCGGAAGCACCAAAAACCCGATGTGCTCATGGAGTGTATCTCCTGACACTTGATACTGTTAAGAAAGTGTTTCCACGCCTTCCTCATTTATCTTCCAGGCAAATGTTCTTTTTCTGCACCACTGAAAACGTCTCTTCCTCACACTTCATGGCCATGCTCCTACTAACCTTTAACCTACAGCTGCCCGTCACGCCTGCAGGCTGCACCAGTTTCACGATTGGCATTTCCAAAGCCTCTTTTTTTTCTCTTGAAGGGGGATTTTACTTTTTATCTGTTGCAACAGTCATTCTGGTCTGCTCAGAACGCTCAGTCTCCAGTCATGTCGGGAAATGGTTCAGGAGGTGAATATCTTATCTTTAGACAGCTCACGTTACCAGATAGTCTGTGCCGAACAGCCATCCGTGAAGGGCTTTGATCAGAACTCCTCGGATAAAACAGGGTCGATGCAGAGACGGAGAAATTTGGATTAAGATGAAATTGTAATCGACATTTGGCAAAAAGAAACAACTTTCCGTTTAATTCTCCTTTCCAGGTTTACCATTTTACCTATCAACTGAATTCACTTCAATGCTGTAAATGTGTATCAACTGGTTAGCTAGTAAAGATTAATCGTAGGGATAACATTTTGCAGAACACAGAGTGACATCAGACAGTCTTTATTCCATTAAATGGTACAAATGAGTTGCAGAGAGTGAATGGCGTCAGCTTACCTCTTAATCTCAATGAAGTTTGACCTCTGTCAGGAGTATTTCTATTTCAGGAACTTTCCTTTTTATAGAAATTGCTCACGTCCTGAAATGATTCAGTTGCGTCTGTCTGCCAAAGAGCCGTCAGATATGCAGACACGACTCTAATGCGGCTTCAGACAAGAAATTCCAGCCTGCGTTTGACATCCGCAGAGACCACATCTACAGGGGAGATGCAGAAAGGACACCCGGCCAGGAAAATATTGTTTTCATCACGTGACCACTGAAAGAGAGGCAAAGATCACAAAGAGGAACTACCTGAACCTTGAAGAAACGTATCCCCGACTAATGAAACTCCACAGATCCAAACGTTGACCCGACCCTTACATTTTGGCTTTGGCAATCGAATGCAACAAGAAATGCACAAAGATTCCATCAAGAATGAAACTCGCATTATTGCACCTGTGCGCAGTGGTAGCACATGCAGGGGTATTTATTTTGGTCCTCTGTGTCCGTCGGTCTGTCGATTTGTGAACAACCTATGGTTACTATTAAGCATGAATATGAAATCACGTACCGTATTGTCTGGAGTATAAGTCGCTTCTGTCACAAAATGCATTGTGAAGAAGAAAAAAGAACGTGTATAAATAGCACTGGAGTATAACAGCAGACAGGAACTCGGTGTAGCACATGTGCACACCACAGCCTGTGCAGTTACTTAACAGAAAGACTGTTAATTTCAAAAATAAGCAAAATAGACAAACGAATGTGAGTTGGACAACATATTGGGACTTACTTGATGCAGTTTGGACAAAAGAAATAATCAGATGGATACGGATTGCTGGCTCATTACATTGGAAAGACTACAATAACAAGTTGAGTCTGTTAGATTTTTCATTTTTAATCAGCTCTTTAATTTAGAAATTTTGTCCATTGTTGTAGTGTATTTTTATTATTGGAATTTACTGTTCTATTAATATAGCGTATTTTGTGCTTTGATTCGTGGGAAAGCCCTCTATAGATAGTTGTTGTTGTTGTTGTTATTAATGGACACGTGATTTTTCAGTATGTAAGTTGCAGGACCTCGTAAATTAGTATAATAAAAAAAATGACTTATACTCCAGAAAATACCAGTATCACCTTTCTATTCGTCACATGACCTTTGAGCTTGACGATCTTTACAGGTCAAACTCAAGGTTATTACTGTTTAACTCAACTAATTTAGAGCCAATACATATTAAACATAGTGGAAAAGTTAGTCAACAAAAAAGTGGCTCAATTTTAAATGAAATGTCAAAGCCACACAGAACTATATTATGGTAACACTGAATCACAAAGAATTAATTTCCATGAAGGTGCAGGTGTTGCACTCTTACGGCCACTTTCTGTCTAGTTCACAGTCAGTTTCCACAGCCGCTGTGCTGTGAAACTACCAGGTGAAAAACGGAAATTGTGCCCTTCAGTAGGAGGAAGTATGAGGCATTGATGTAGGAGGTTTTAGCAGGGACTCTCAGCTACCTCTGCGGTCACGTAACACAGATGACTTTTTCCTGGCTTGGTCTCTATCATGAGTCTTCACCTCTGTACGTGTTGCAGGAATGACCTCCAGCACTCAGGAATACATTCCTGATTTCTTTCCCCTGTAGCAGCAGCACTCATTTTTAAAGTACAAGGGATTATTATAGTGTGTACCTCACATGGTGGCCCATGAAAAACACATCTGAACCTTGTAGCACCAAACAACTGCGGCACTGCTTTCATGCCACGGCACTGCTTCTGTGAACCAATTTCGCAGAGAGATAAAACATGGCCTCAACATCTTCCAAATTCATACCTTTGTCTCCCCTGTTTGCCAAAATATTGTTTTAAGTCTGCATGTTTTTAAACCATCACTTTAGATGTCGAGAGCAGGTAGCTCTGAGGGGTAGGAGTTGGACTACCCATCTGTAGACCTGGGTTGGATTGCTGGTGTGTGCTTCATGCTACATGTGTCCATCCTTGGACAAGACACTTCTTCTGTATTGGCTCAGTCCACTCAGATGTAAATGGGCACCCGCCTTGGATGTTGAAGTAACCTGTGATGGAGTGGTATCCCTTCCAAGGGGAGTCGTACGACAGCATATGGAGTAAGTGCTGGTACCAATGGGCCCCAGGGCCTATATCTGACTACTCGCTTCAACTTCAGGTTTGCAACTCTTCCAGCACAGTAGGAGCCGTTAGTGACATGAGTTTATGTTCTACTAGGTTTCTCCTTGTGGTGTGAATGTCATCATAAAAAATGACCCTTGTGGATGTGTTGTTTTGAGGGGAATTCCCCCAAAAGGTTGTCCCGAGAACACGGGTGGGCAACAAGGACATGACTTTGTGGGTTTCCCTTGCAACCAATCCCTTCAGCAGGTGTTTTACTGATGAGCTCCTCCTTTCCACTTAAAGTCACAATCATCTGTGACGTTCCCCTCTAAGCAAGGAAGTCCAGCACCACCCTGGCCTTTCATGGCGTACTGTTGCCCACCCCTGCCCCAAGTCTACTTGAGCTTAAGGCACCAAGCAATCCGGATTTGTTTCTTCCTGCTCTTCTAAACTGTAAAATTCCTGTGTGCTCTGGCCAAGATTAACCAAACCTTTCATGACACTACCTGTCTGCGTCCTTGGACAAGACCTTTCATCTACATTGTCCCAGCCCACCCAGCTGTCAGTGGGCACCAGCCTTGGCTGGGGAAGTAACCTGCGATGGATTGGGGCAGACCAGGGGGAGTCATACCTGTCATCTGCTTCACATTCCATTATCTTGGAATAAGCACCAGCCTGAGCGCCTGTATAGGAGTTTCTCCAGCCTGTAGCCAGGACCAGGTGTTTGTATCAAGTTGTGTTAGTTCTTTGGCATTATCTCCTTTAAGTAGAAAAAGTGAAAACCCAGCTCACAGAACCTCAAAGTCACAGTGTTTCCTGTTAAAACAAAGGCAGGGAGGTTCAAAAAGTCAGCCCAGATGGCAATGTCAAAAATAAAACACAAGTTTAGGAACAGAGCAAAGGAAACAGTGTCAAGCACTTTAAAGGAGACCATGGTTCACAAAGCCTTTTGTGGAGCAGAAGCAAAGGCTTTTGTCACTCAGTCAGGAAAGACTTTGATCCTGGTCAGGAAGACAAACTGATGTTCATCGTCTCCCCCTTTGGGCATTATTTCCCTAGAGAAGGCATTTTTTTACTGCATGTGTCAAAGCTGACTTCGTGCTAACCTTTAGAATCTTGACCACAGCAATAAAACTGCTACCGATTCATCTCAACTTATGACGTCCTTTGTCATCCAAACCCTTAATCTTACGCTGTGCTCGTCCCCAGAGCGGATATATAAGTTTTCATCCAGCTTGGCGACAGAGGAAATGTGACACTGTTATATCAAGAGAAATACAGCGTTGTTGGGAAGATTCTATACCCGGTGTTTTATTGTTGAACAGAGAAGGCAGCGCTGCCTTCAAGGAGAGCTCATAAACGTGCTACATAAATATTAATATTCGCTTTATTGACTTAACTGTTTTGTTACATGTTGTTCATGAGCTGGCATCATAAAATTAGGCGATACAGATACTTTTTTTCTATCTGTGTGTACAAATCCCTTGCTATTTTTATTTCTGCTGCCACTCGTGACGTGTCTGTTAAGTTTACGCTGAGAAAAATGGGGCGAAAGAGTCATTTGTTCAGCTGTTGTCACTAACGGTTCCAGCAGATTGGATTCATTTACAACGTTTTCATCCCGACAATCACCGCGTGTTTAATTGTAGACCTGTGTGAATTGTGTTTCTGGCCCAATTCCAGAGTCTGCGTCTGGTGCATCAGCTCTTTTTTAGTGTGTGTGGAAGTTAAACAGATGCAGCCCTCTGCCACTTGCCTCAGGTGACTCAGTTTTTTCGCCATTTTCTATTCTGTCTTTCATTCGCTGCCAATGCCAGTTTACCTGCCAGGTGCAATGGCTCAAATACCTACAATGTGCACTTGTCATTTAATACTTGTCCACTTTCAATTTGCATGCTACTGAAAGGAAAACAAACAAAAGACACTGAATTTACACCTGCATCCATGTAAGTCCGACAGGGTCTGAAGCTGAGGCACCAAATAACTCAATTCATTTAGATTTTAAATTGGGGAAACTGGACTTTCAGTTGGTAGAGGGGGTTGTCCATTAGGAGAGGGGGCAATGGATGTGTTGGCACTCAAGTGCCCTTCACCCAAAACTGAAACCGAATTTTTTTTTTTGCCAGCGTGCAGTTTGATGCTTTGCATGCAGGCTATTGGCATCCAAAGAGGGTTTATTTGTCATTCATACATACATAAAGTTAAATTTGTCCTCTGCATTGAACCCATCCTAATTTATTGTTGGTGGTAGAGGCATTCATGTTCCTGAGTCTTCTGACTTTGAGATTCAGAGATGCCTGGGAAAGGATTATGGAGTCATGAGATTGCTGGATAGATTGCTGGCGATGTCTTTGCAGGATAATTAAACTCCAAGTCTTTCAGGTCTTGATGCATCCTGCCTTACTGTATGGTTGTGAGACTTGGGTGCTAACCAGTGACCTAAGGTGAAGACTGAATGACTTTAATACCAAGTCTCTTTGGGGGAATTCTTGGGTACCGCTGGGTTTTCATTCCCAGTGTGTGCCTCAAGCTACCTGTCTGAGTCCTTGGAGAAGACGTCACCTGTATTGTTCCAGTCCACCTTGCTGTAAATGGGTACCAGTGCTTTCTCAAACGCGAGTCTGACCCTTAAATACACCAGCTCATATGAGATGCATTGATGTAGCTGATAACCACCACTCTGTTCAGTGCTTGCTAGCTCATTAGTATAAATGCCATGCATTTCAGAAGCCTTTCAGAATCTCATCTATGCTCTGCTTCGCTTCAAATACAGCTTTTTTTTGACCAGTGCCAGTTTTGGGTTCCAGTCCAGTCCCATCCTGCTTGAAAGTCTGCCAAATCGCTCTCAACATTTCCTATTAGCTTCAGCCTCTCCAGTGGCTTCCCACCATCTACTGTGTTGCCAATTTTCACCATTCGCTTCACTCCTGTAGCTTCCATACTTACAGTAGATTTTTGATTGTACCATCTAGTCTTGTCTTTTTCTACTACCTTCTTTTCTATCTTACTACACATTTAACTATTACTTACACCTAGTGGTCAGGATTAAAGACCTTAATCATCGCATCTGTCTTTCTTTGAATACTACTACAATCTTGCACTAAATGGAATTCAGAGCCATCCAAATAATTCTGTTTATTTAGATTATTTTGTTAGGAAAAAAAACCTAAGTACTATCTTGGATTACAAGTAGCGCCCCCTCTCCCCACCTCCAACACCCCTGCCGGATCCATGTTAATATGCCTGTGCCCTAGTCCTGATCTGAGACTTGTATTTTCCCAGAATCTAAGCAATTACAAGTCTCAGAGCAGGACTCTGTATCAGCTCTGTATCAGTATCTGTACTAAATAACTGATCGGGATCTGTGGGAGGAAAGAAAAAAGAACTTGATCAGGACTTCCCTAATATATACTCACAAGACTTGAAATGTATGTGAAATGTGTGCCTTTCACACAAGCACACACACACACGCGTGCACGGCGATAACCCTGTTCCCGGGATTTTGTGATCACAACAACGCATCTGTCATTCCAGACGTGTCATCGGTGTTCCGATAGAAATATTCAAGTACAGACAGGCAAACTTTTTCAAAATTCTTGCTGCGTTATGCTTGTGGAACTGTGGCGGGTGTAGCTGCTTGGCGCACAGGGGAATTGAAGCAATCAATGGTGATGACAGCATCCTGTGAATGTGCAGGTTGTGTGCATGTGTGTGTGTGTGTGTGTACGTGTGTGTGTCAGAGGGTGAAGTGTGATGTTGAGAGTGGCACAGACTGATGGCTCATCCCTCACTCCAGTTGCTTTGGAAACAAAAAAACAGACTTGCACACACTTGGAAAACTTGGAAAAATGGCAGAAAAAAAGTAAATAAAATAAAATGAATGCCCCATACTGTGATCCATGACTGGCCAAGGTAATTACTCAGTGATTTTAGAATTTCATAGTAAGTGAAAAGAATGACATGATTAGATCAAAACATTAAGTTTCAGGTACAACTGTTCAGAACATGACACTTGAAACCTTCTAAAGGTTGCAAAAAGGAATGTTCGGAATTTGAGACCACTGGTTGAGATAAATGCTTTGTATTGAATACATTTGAGAGCTTAAATCCTTTGAGGATTGAGGATGCACTAGGTATAAAAATGACACTGACTGTCCCACAGCAGCAGCTCCTGAAATTCAAATGAAGCAAACCTGCTGAGGCGAGACTTCGTAGTTCCAGATCTGCAAACTGACTTGTTTGAAAAGGCTTCAGTCATTGTTCAAACACAGGGAAGCTTATCATGACTGAATCCAGGATTGATGCAATGATTGGATCCAGCTCATAGATTTGAAAACACTTTAAATCAAATGCAAGCAATTGTTGACAGTTTCCACACTGTACACATTTGACTGTCTTTATCATGCTATAATTTTAGCAAAATTCCTCCCATGTCATGATTTCAGACACGAAAAGGCAGGACACAAATGCGGGACTCAAACACAATGACGGATTTTCAAAAAGCTTTAGTCAGTTTCCAGGCAGGGTTTGATACACAGGACAGCAAATGATACTGAGCAACAGTGTCCAAAACATAAGACAAAAGGCAAGGTCAAAAAACAGGCGGACAATTGGTACACGGCAAGACATGAAACTAGGACACTGAGGAAAGAAGGCTGGAAACACAGGTATAACGCACCAACGATCTGGCAGACACATGAGGAGAGCGTGAGGCTTAAATAACAGGTGTGATGAGGGATAATCAGACACAGGTGCAGGAGAACAAGCAGGAAGAGTGTGTGGCCAACAAAAGGAACTAGACTCACCCGAACCAAAACCCCAACAGAAAGACAAGAGCGCGCAGACAGAAAAACACCAACCAGAACTCACAGAAAACATACACAAGAAATAAACACTAAAACAAATCAAGCATCCCAACATAACCCTACAAACCCCAACCATGACAGTACCTCCCCTCTAAGAGCCGATCCCAGGTAGCCCAGGAGCTGCAGGATGAGAAGCATGGAAGACACGGATGAGACCAGGGTCCAAGATGAAGCAGGAAGGCACCCAGGACCACTCCTCCGGGCCATAACCCTCCCAATCCATGAGGTACTGAAGCCTCCGGCCCCGATGACGAGAAGATGAGAGCTGCCTCACAGTGAAGACAGGACCACCATCGATGAAACGGGCGGGTGGAAGGGGCCTGGCAGGCAGGCAAAGCAGGCTGGAGGAGACCAGCTTGATGTGGCTGACATGGTAAATCGGGTGAATCCGCATGGCCCTGGGAATCCTGAGACAGGCAGAAACAGGATTGATCACTTTGGCAATAGGGGAGGGTCCTACGAACCTGGGAGCGAGCTTCTTGCAGGTCCCCTGGAGTGGCAGGTCCCGTGTGGACAACCAGACCTTCTGACCAAGCTCATAAGTGGGAGCGACCATTCTCCTACGATCGGCAGCCGACTTGTAACCAGCTGAGAATTTGAGAAGTGCATGACGGGCTCGCTCCCAGGTTCTCTTGCAACGCCGCACCAACGCCAATGGAACAGAGGAGTCAATGACTGAGGAGGAGAACAAGGTAGGTTGAGATGCACTACATGAAAAGGAGAGAATCCAGAAGATGAACAGGGCAAGCTGTTATGTGCCAGTTCTACCCAAACCAGTTTATCAACCCAGGAGGCTGGGTGTTGGGAGGCAGAGTATCCGCAGACCCTCTCCAATTCTTGATTTACCCATTCAGTTTGTCCATTAGATTGCGGGTGGAAGCAAGATGTGAGGCTGACTGAGGGGCCGAGCAGCTTGCAAAACTCCTTCCAACAGTGAGACACGAATTATGGACCTCGATCAGAAATGATATCCTGGGGAAGACCATGTAACCTGAACACATTTAACATAACCTTGGCCAGTTCTTGGGCCGAGGCAAGTTTTCACAAAGGAACAAAATGAACTATCTTAGAAAACCTGTCCACTACTGTGAGCACTACAGATTTGCCCTGTGAGTCAGGGAGACCCGTAACAAAATCCCCCGCAATGTGGGTCCATGGCTGCCTTGGGATTGAAAGTGGCAGTAACTCCCCCTGAGGACCCCATTTGGAGGTCTTGTGGATCGCGCACACATGACAAGCGTTAACAAATTCTGTGATATCTTTTAATATCTTTGGCCACCAGAGCCGTTGCCGTACTACAAATGCCATCTTTCTAATTCCTGGATGACAGAAAAACTGATTGCTGTGAGCCCACTGAATGACCTCCCTCCCTTAAAGTGTCCACCACAAACGGCTTATTCCATGGACAGTCCAGTGGCACCAACCCCCCCTAAGGCTGTCTGGACCCTGGTTTCAATGTCCCAGGTGAGGGTGGAGACAAAACAAGACAAGGGTAGAATGGTTTTAGGAAACAAAATGGTATAGTCAGGACTACACCTCCGGCAAAGAGAGTCTGATTTGCCATTTTTCAAGCCGGGACGACAAGACAACACAAAATTAAAGCGACCAAAAAATAGGGCCCGACGGGCCTGCCTAGCATTGAGTCTTTTGACTGATTAGAGATACTCCAAATTTTTATGGTCAGTCCAAACCAGGAATGGCTACTGCCCCCCTCCAACCAATGCCGCCACTCCTCCAGAGCCACCTTAATGGCCAGCAGTTTGCGGTCGCCAATGTCATAATTGTGTTTGGGAGGGGAGAGGTTTTTTTAGACAAACGAACTGCTGGCCAGGGTCCAGGAGGAGTAGCACAGGTGCAGAGGTGAAGCGCCTCTTAAGCTCACTGAAAGGGCATCACACTATTTGGACCAGAAAAAAGGCCCGTGAGAGGAAGTGAGGTTATGCAGCGGAGAGGCAACAGAACTGAAGTTTCTAATAACCTTCCGGTAAAAGTTAGCAAATCCCAAAAAAACAGCTGAACCTCCTTGCGAGAGCGGGGGGGTGGGCCAATCGGCCACCACTTCCACCTTGCTGGGATCCATCCTGATCTCCCCCTCAGCTAACATAAACCCCAGGAAAGATACTGATGGTTTGTGAAATCACATTTCTCCGCCTTGACGTACAGATGGTTCTGCAGCAGCTGCTGCAGTATGGTACGGATATGCTGAGTGTGGGTCTCCTCGTTGGGGGAGAAGATCAGGATGTCATCTTGATAGACAAATACAAACTTGTTCAACAAATCCCGCAAGACATCATTTACCAAACCTTGGAAAACAGCTGGGGCATTAGTTAACCCAAATGGCATGACCAAGTATTCATAATGACCTGAAGGGGTGTTAAACACCATCTTCCATTCGTCCCCCTCCCTTATATGAACCAAATGATAAGCGTTGCGTGAATCTAGCTTGTTGAAGATCCTTGCCCCATCTATAAGTTCAAAAACAGAGGTGATCAAAGGGAGGGGGTACCGATTCTTGATCGTAATGTCATTTAGTCCCCAGTAATCAGTACAGGGGCAGAGGGACTTGTATTTTTCTCCATGAAGAAGAAACCGGCCCCTGCCAGAGAGGAGGATGGACGAATCAGACCATCTTCTAGACCTCCTGGATCTATTTGTCCATCGCCTGCCGTTCGGTCACTGATAGAGAATAGAGCTTGCCTCTAGGTGGAGTGGTGCCAGGAAGGAAATCTATGGCGTAGTCCCCGCTGCGATAAGGTGGCAAGACTTCATCTTGATTTTGCTAAAGACATGAGCCAAATCATGGTAACAGGCGGGAACGTTGGAGAGATTGGGACTGGCGGTGACCGCAGGACTCCGGTTCTCCCCCAAACATGTGCTGTTGCAGCCAGGACCCCAAGAACTAATTTGGCCGCTGGCCCAGTCGAAGTTAGGATTGTGTTGTCTTAACCAGGGTTGTCCCAAAATAACCTGATGTGCCATATTGTCAAAAACATGGAAACTAATAATTTCTGTATGTTGGCTGGGAAAGGTTAACCGTATTGATTGTGTCTGATGGGCTATTTTACCCAAACAGCTGCCATTAACGGCATTGACCTCCAGGGGGTGTTGGAGATGATACTGCTTAAGGTGGAGTTCCCTGATGAGAGAGGGATGTAACAGGTTAGCGTCTGAACCAGAATCAATAAAAACAGGCACAGTCATAGAAAAGTCATTTGAAGTGAGTGTGGCCTTGACTGTTTTGTGAGACAGACTGTGAGTCATTTGATTCAGACTCACCCTGCGACCCACCTGAGGTGATTTCCTGGCATGCTGGAGCTGACATCCCACGATCACGTGACCCTGCTCTCTGCAGTAGAAACACCGCCCCTCCTGTTGCCATCGAAGGCGTTGCGGAGA
Source organism: Opsanus beta (assembly GCA_900660325.1). Classification (NCBI taxonomy): domain Eukaryota; kingdom Metazoa; phylum Chordata; class Actinopteri; order Batrachoidiformes; family Batrachoididae; genus Opsanus; species Opsanus beta. The sequence goes on from CABFOU010161901.1 coordinate 11,834, forward strand.
GTTTAGTGTGTCTCAGCGGCATGGGTTCATCACCGTCATCTCGCGGTGTCGTGCTGCAGGAGGTGATCGAATGAGGAAGAAGAGGAAGCGGGACGGTGTTGCTCCTGTGGAGGGGGGAACAGGGATTGCTGGCACCGCCCCCCTCTCTCTGCCTGCCAGACAGACGCTTGTCAGTCTTGTGCAATCAAGACTGGTGGTGGATCTACAGAGATCAGCTGATCCTTGATCTTCTCGGACAATCCTTGAAAAAACATATCTGTCAGAGCTGCCACGTTCCAATCACTCTGGGCGGCGAGCACGCAGAAGTCGATGGTATCGTCCAAAACCTTCAGCGCACCCTGTCTTCATTTAATAAGAGACCTTGCCGCATCTCTCTCAGGCGAGCTATGCTGAAACACCTGCTGAAGCGTGTGGATGAAATGATCTAGCATCTCACAAGAAGCCAATCTACTACTCCACTCGGCGGTGGCCCAAGCACTCGCACATCCTGTCAGGTGTGAGATCATGAATGAATTCTTTGTTCGGTCTTATGGAAAAGCTGAACTCATAAGTTCGAAATGTAATTCGCACTGGGTTATGAAAGGTCTAACACCACCAGACTCGCCGAGAGATCTGGATGCAAACTGAACCGTCCATTGTAGAAGGCGTGGCCCTTGTGGACGTACCTGCCCGGGAGTCCGTTGTAGGTGCTGGTGGCGTGGTCAGAGGTGTGCCAGCCTCAAGTCTCTAAATTAGATGCCCGACTTGCGAGCCCAACGTGGCTACTAACTCGTCCTGAACCAGAACTCACAGAAAACGTACACAAGAAATAAACACTAAAACAAATCAAACATCCCAACATAACACTACAAACCCCAACCATGACATCCCAGTTCCCTTGGCAGAATTGGCCATAAAGAGGTTGTTTTGGCAAAGATCCACGCCATTGGGGTTAAATATCAAAATGTTGAAGTTTTTTCAATTCCCTTGAAATTTTTCACTCTGGCATAAAATGTGGCATAAAATGTGGCGCACACAATATGGAGTTGGGCTCTGGAGTTGACTGGACGAGGTCAAATTTGTCAATCACTGGGGCCAAGGTCATGTCTAACTCATTAAACTACATTCAGACACATTTCCACAGTGTCCACAAAATCTGAGAGGGCTCAGTAAGAACCTGTAAAAAAAATATTAGGAATGCAGTAGAAACTGTTCAGGGCATCATGTATTTTCCATAAACGTGGAGGATGTGGTCGAGCCAGCGAGGATTTGGTCATATCAGGACTCAGTAAGAACTAAATAAGAATGTAGTAACAACTACATTGACATACTAACAAAATTACACCTAGTAGGGACTTCCTTGATGTAGTACAAGTGTACAAGTGCACGAGCGGGATCTGCCAACAATCTTCTGTGGACTGCTTTGTGAAATGTGACGGTCGTTGTCCATGGTGCTGAAATTTAGGGGGAAAAAAAAATTCCCACACCTCCTTACACAAATCGCTTCAAAGCATGCATCCACATGCACACACTTGTGAAAAATATTTGAGTATATGTTATAGAGACGGGCACATTGAGGCAAGCTGTTTTTCTGACTGTAGCTTCTTGTTGAACCTACAAGAAAACTTGCAGAAC
>CABFOU010164293.1:1455-12383 GCA_900660325.1 Opsanus beta
ATTGTAGAGTAATAAAGCAGAGTGGTGTGAGGGAGCAAGGAGTGTAATATTTTTGACAAAAACCCATATTGTCCCAGATTATAGCTGTAAATTTACAAGAAAATACTTGAATTTATGAAGTCACAAAATTATTACGAAAACTCAAAATTTCCAAGACAATATTCAAAACATTGATGGGTTTTTCTGCCAAGAAACCACAGTGCTTCTCACCACAGACACCTTCAACTGCTGTGTGCTATGGCTGTATAATACATACATACACAAGTTGGATGTTTAGGTAAAATTATAGATTGACAGACCACTGGTTTAGGTTATTTTTCTGTGTCGGCAGATGTCCTATGTATAATAAAATACAAAAGCACAATAAAGGTCAGACAGACACAAAATGTAACATTCCATAAATGTTGCATGTTTTGTGTTGCTTAAAAGATGTTCAACTCATTTTGAAAGTAATGGGGGAAAGTTAATCTGTGAATATTAGATGTATTTTTATATAAAATACACCAAATGATGATTTGAGAAACTTTGTGTAATACACCAAACATCAAACGTGGAGGTGCATCCTGTTTGATTCCCCGTCAGACAGTAAAATTACTAATATGCCTTGGGCAAGGTCTTTCATCCCGATGTGGCTCCTGGTGTGCAGTTGAGCACCTTGTTTGGCAGTGTGTGAGTGTGTGCATGAATGGGTGAATGTGAGGAATGACTGTAAAGCTATTTAAGCGCCTGCTTCAGATGGAAAGCTGCGACAAAAATACAGACCTTTCACTGATTTAATAACGTCTCCATTTTTCCAGGAACTTGATTTTTAACTACAATGAACAATGAAGGCGTGAGCAGGATCTTGCTGTCCATCCATTGTCAGGGTATACCAGCTGACAATGTAGCTGCTAGCTATTGCTTTTAATAACAAGCATGCTATTTTCTGTTCCTGACCTATAATGGCAGTATAGGAGACTTAATGGACATTAATAGATGCACCCACACTGCCACTGTAGGTCAGGAACAGAAAATACTATTAACCCACACTACTGTCTTCATTGATACCTCCTGATACTGTATAGTCCAAATCACTCACAATTTTGATTGTCTGCAAATAACAGTTTATGAACTATTTATCTGCAGAATAAGTGGGACTGCGGACTTTACACATTGATCTCAGCCTTATGCACCAGCAAACCAAGAAACATTTACTCAAGCACAGAAGGGAAATATTTTAGTTCATCTGACGTAGCAGACATTACCAAGCTGATGATGTCAGTACAGACTATTTATAGTCCACTATCTGGTGGTGGCTTATGTGGCAAATTTGAGCTGTCCTCTTTTATGTGCTGTTTTCCTCTACACCACAGAAAATGGCCTTGTCTGGGTGGGTGTGTGTGGTGACTGGTGCCTCCAGAGGCATTGGCAGAGGAATAGCTCTTCAGCTGTCTGAGGCAGGAGCCACCGTCTACATCACAGGCCGCCAGGACAAGACTCTGAAACACACCGCTGCAGAGGTGAAATATTAGACAGTGCAGTTCTTACTGGGCATTGCTTACATTAGGCAAAAATGTATAAAAAGCCTGTTTTTTAAAGTTGTCAGAGTGATTATCAGGCCAAGTTCTCAGAAATGTCAGTTTCGTCTTCTGGCCCTTGTGTCCTTGATGATTCAGAAAATATTACGCCTCAAATGTTGGTGTTTTAGTCTATAACAGTCACATGTTTCAGTTAGTATTCATGCACTTGATGTCTTTGTTCTTAATACAGGTTAAGGAGAGAGGTGGAAACTGTGTACCAGTTGTCTGTGATTCTACCAACAGCAAAGATATTGAAGAACTGTTTGAAAGGATCAGACATGAACAGAATGGCAGGCTGGATATCCTGGTTAACAACGCCTATGCTGGTGTACAGGTTATCAATATTACACTGACTTGTTATAACCTTTATATTGATGTTGAATTTCATGTGCACGCCCATTGCACAGCGACACTGAGCAGGTATTTTTCACACCAAAAAGTGTTTTGCCAAGCATCACCTGATTGGATGAAGTTGAATCCACTGGCAATAGCCAAGAGGGGAAGGGAGGTTTAGGACTTTACAAATTCACTGTTCCCTTTTTGGATTGACCACTGTGAAGAGGTCATTGGACAGAGGTATTTGGTGATGCTATTGTCTTTGACATACATTTTTAGGGTAGTGGTACTTTTGTGTCTCGCTGTATGGCTGTTAGACTTGGATGCTAATCAGAATCCTAAGACAATAACTGGATGCCTTTGGTACTATGCCTCTCTGGAGAATCTTTACTTACTGCTGGAATGACTTTGTGTCAAATGGATAGTTACTTAAGGAGACTCAGGTGATGAATACTACTTGCTATGACATTTTGGCCATATGGCGCATTTCTCTGAGTATTGTCGAGTATGTAGATGTCTCAGTGCTGAGGACCCCAGCAACTGGAAAAGGCCAAGGCTACATCTATGTATGTATCTACTGCGGTCATTTCCATGTGTTTCATATTGTCTGCTGTTTGCCACACTTGTAAACTGGGTCATCTTCTCATAGCAAGTTGTGCATTATTGTGACCAGTGCACGCATGGCAAAAGCACCCAAAACAAAGACATGTCCTGATCATGACATGACATCTCGCGTCATGGCCTGTGAAGAGATTTGTTTGATAGCTGAATGTGACTGGACCTAGTAAGGCCGCTAACATGGCTGAACACTGATTCACTTTTATTTCATGTCAAGGGTGATTTCATTTAATAAGCATGAGTTACCAGTATCTCGAATTGTGTTTATAGTGCCAAGATTACAGAGGAGAAGCACAGAGATGGTCTTTTTCTGTTTAATGTCACATGATGGAGACAATGGTAGTTGCTTTTGAAAAGAACGACAACAACAAAAAAATTCAATGTATGCATTTTCGTTTTCAGTTGTTGTCTCCAGTTATGTGTTATCACGTAAGCCATCAGGCCTTTTGGTCATTTTAAAATATGTAATGCATCAATTTCCTGTGACCCTTAATTGAAGTAAGCAGTTGAAGATGACTGAGTGAGTGAGTGAATGCATAAATTTTTAGTAGTTCTGAATGTTTTTATGCAATACCAGTATGTAATCGAAAATGGGTCACATATTTCACCTTCAAACTTTAGGGATCTAAGCAGTGTTGGAGGTCTCAGGGCCGGCTTCCAGACTGATTTTCTTTTTTATGCCTCTGCTTTGCTATGTAATGACTCAATTTTGGCCTTGGCATCATCCGGCCTCGAAGAATAAGCCAGGGTCAGTTTGAGGCCACTCATTTTTACCTATTTTTCACACTATTTACTTCCCACCAAACAAAAAAGCACCCGTCATAGTAACTTTACACAAATGAAGTTCATTGTGTTTTACTGCTGAAAGTCCAAGGGCTGGGAATTTGCATAAAGGGGCGGAGCACTAACATGACAAACAATGCCAAAATCAACTGCACACCACTGTTGCAATTCTCCCAGAGCTTCACTTTTCAGACAACAAGAAACATGTAAATGAGATGAATAAATTGTCAGTTTGGCTGCAGTGGAACACTGGACGTATAAATGAGATCATTGTATGAATATGACAAAATAATCCAGGAACGTTATTCAAAGATACTGAACTGTGAACGTAATATGTGTTATCTCAGACTATCTTTGAAAATATGGGGAAGAAGTTCTGGGAATTGGATCCTTCCATTTGGGATTCTATCAACAACGCAGGTCTCAGGTGGGCTTTCATGCTTTGTCCTGTCTGATAAGTATTTAGTGTAGTGGTTCCCAATCCCACTCCTCAGGGATGCCTAACCTGCACATTTTTCATGCTCTGCCAAGAGATGATATGGTGTGCTGAGCCAGTCAAGAGCTAACAGACTGACGACTAAGTCAGTCAGCTGAGGGTAGAGCAGACGGGTAAGATAGAAAATGTGCATGTTAGTGACCCCTGACAACCAGGGTTGGGAACCACAGACTTAGCATTTCAGTCACCATTCTCTGCTCAGTTTTGTTGTCTTTATTTGAGAATGAACTCTGAGGATGATACACAGCAGAGCACGTGGTGTTAACTGTGATTCTAAACAGATCTAATATGTACTTCCTTATGTATGGAAATGTTGGGACGATATGGAAAATGCTAAATAAATAAATGGTGCGACTCTGGTTTCCCATGTGCACTCTGGCAAACTGCAGCTGAAATTTTGTCCTCTTTAAGAAAATCCTCCTCTGTACCACTTCATCATGAAGCTGTGTAAGTGGTCAGCCAACAGACAAACAAAAGTTGCACTATGCAGTTTCTCCAACCACAACCACAGAATCCTATGACTCCTTCAGAGTTGTCTGGGTGTCTTGGTGGCTTCCAGCATGGTCACTCAGTTTTTAAGAACTGCCTACACAGATTTACCCTGCAGTACCATACTGTTTGCATTTCATAATGACTGATGTAAATGAAGTCCAAGACATTCACTGACTTGGAAATGTTCACGTGTCCATCTCCTGATTTATCTCAAGAAAACCGGCTGGAGAAGTGATGACTTAATCCTGATATTTTGAATAAATTTCCCCCGTCCCAACTTTTTTGAAATGTGTCACAGGCCTTAAATGCAGGAATGGATGTATATTCACAAATGAAATGAAGTTGATCAGACAAAACATGTCAGAGTAAATGGAAGGATCGCTGCATTTTCACATTTTCCATATTGTCCCAGCTTTTTCTAATTTGGGGTTGCACTATTCATCTAAATACATGAAGGGCTGACAAAATGAGCTGCAATTGAAATTCCAATTTTCTTCACATGCCAGGGGACACTATTTCTTCTCAGTTTATGCATCCCAGTTGATGGTGGCTCAAGGTCATGGTTTGATTGTGACCATTTCCTCTATTGGAGGGCTTCGGTATTACTTCAATGTGCCATATGGCGTTGGTAAAGCTGCGGTAAGTTTTCCTTCACTCCTACAATCATGTAAGCCAAATACAAATGAACACAAGTGCATGTAGTGAGTGACTGCATCAAAGTTTTCTACTTGGCCAGTCTGTGTTGGAAGAACCTGTTCTGTGTTTTTTATTTCCAGTGTGACAGGCTGGCAGCAGACATGGCTGTTGAGCTAAAGAGCAGGGGAGTGGCATCTGTTAGTTTGTGGCCGGGTGCTGTACGGACAGAGTTCATCACTCAGTTCGTGCTTGAGAGGGATGCAACGCAGGGCGCATCTACGAGGGTAACCTCTTACCTGACAGCTAAACTTACTCAATGGTACTGCTTTTTTTTTAAAGCCATGAATCTCTGGATTTCCATTCCCTCAGGTCAAAGATGTGTTTGCCAGTGGAGAAACCCCTGAAATGAGTGGAAAGTGCATTGTCCACTTGGCAAAAGGTAGGTTTGTATAACATGATGTACACCTGTTGACTGAAGTCACACGGGTTAATGAATTCATCTTTTTGAAAAGCTATTCGTGTTTGATCTGCACATGCTATGCTCTGTTAAATAATCTTAAAAATAATTTATTGCAGAGAAGGCTTTATTCATTCATTCATCCATTTTCTATACCCACTTACTGCAATTAAGGGTCACGAGGGGACTGGAGCCTATCCCAGCAGTCATAGAGCATGAGGCAGGGTACACCCTGGAAAGGACACCAGTCTTATCGCAGGGCAAAGCCTTTATTGCGTCAGCTAATTATTTTGAAAATTTTCTATTTAATATATGTTAATAACTATCCCTTAATGCAAAGTCGGGGGCTGCAAATTACTGAATGCTGGTTTCAGTGTCTGAAGTGACACAGCTGGACATGATGTAGCAGTACCACTGATGAAGCTACGAGATCACCTTTAGGGTCTATAGACGGTCCTAATTTATGAACTCTGACCACATACTGATGTAAATTCCGTAAAGATTCAGTTGAATTCCCACAGACTTCCATCTGCTTGGCATTCAAGGCAAAATCTGGCCAGACAGCAAAATCTGTTTCGCAGGAATTAACACGGAATGTGGGCGGAGGATTTACAGACATGGACACAACTAATTACCCAAATAGAATGTGGGAGTTCTTCCATGACTAGACCCTGAAATTTTCCAGTGTCCACAGAAAGAGATCTTTCATCTCTGAGGGCACTTTGAATATCATCCAGAGGACTCATAGTGCATGGATAGGTGGAAATTCCAGGCTGTATAAAGAGACAAGAAAACAGGATGTGAGGATAGACAGGGAGGCATTTGTTTGTGGAATCTGTGAGCAGGTGACTCACCATCTATGGTCGAGTGACTGTTGGCCTGCTTACAGCGAAATGTAACCACTCCAATCCTCCAAACCTACACCTCATCCCTTCATACTTATTGTGGGTGATGGCATGGTCTTGACAGATGACTGTGCTGTACTGTCCCATTGATCTGGCTACTATGAGTAACTGTAAAAAGCTGAGCCCCCTGTCAGGTCACTAGACGTCACTAATGCTAAGGTTGTGGTGACTGATCCACCGCTCAGCTGCGAACCACTAAAAATTAGTGAAATTGCAAAGGTGGTGAAATAGCTGAGGGAGGAGAACGCTCCAGGGATCTGTGGTATTGGAGCTGAACTCCTCCAACAGAGATGCTGTTCTGTCACTGCAAACAAGAGGTTTTTTTTCACTCTGGGAGACAGGTATCATGCCTACTGACAGGAAGAAAGGACTCATCCCTCTCTGGAAAAGAAAGTGTGATTGCAACTACAGGGGTACTACACTGGTCTCTGTGGTGGGAAAAGTGCTTGCAAGGATTATTCTTTACAGGTTTCAGTCCCACCCAAGAAGTCAACAATTGACCACATGCTACCTCTGCAACTACTCACTGAAAGCAAGCAGGAATATCTGCAGTGCTTCTTTGCAGCATGTGTTTATTTTTGCAGTGTTTTATTTGGTTGACCAGGTTGCTCTGTGGGACATCCTGCAAGTTTGTGGGATCCCCAATAATTTGCTGGGCATCAATTTATACACAGGTCTTGTGATTGGTGTGCACATTGGCGGCAGGGGGGTACTGATTTCTTGCTAGTTAATTCTAACATGCATCTGGGATGTGTTCCGGTTCTGATTTGTTTCAGTGCTTGCTTGAACTTGGTAGTAGATAGGGTTGTGGAGTTCAGCAACTTAGGTACCTTTGTCAACAAAAAAAGGTTTACTGACCTGACTTTGCAGACAATGCTGTGGTCTTTGTGAAATGAATGGATGCCCTGATTGCAACACTCGAGAAGATGAGTTGGTGTTGGATTGCCTGGGTTTGAGATTGTTTTGGCTCAAATTAAGATCCATGCTTTCAGTGACTTCCTGGACTCAACCATCACAAGTGTATCTGTATGTGTTGAACTTGAAAGTGTTGAACTTGTAGAGGTATTCATTTATCTTGGCAGTGACATTTTTGTCTCTGGGTCCTTGGCCTTTAAGCCTGAGAGACGCAGGGGGTAGAGCTTCTGGAATCATGAGGTCGATAGAGATGTTTGGTGATGCCAATACCTTTGCAAGAGAACAAAGGTCCAAGTGCTTCCTGTCTCACTGTATGGCTGTCAGCCTTGGACACTAAGAAGTGGCCTAAGGCAACAACAGGATGTCTTTGGTACGAGGTCTCTTTGGAGAATTCTTGTTTGCATTGTAATGACTTTGTGTAAAACAAGTGATTACTAAGGGATATTTAGATGAGGTGTTCCAATTGCATTGTGAGGGAATATCACCTACAACTGTCTGACCATGTGGCACACTCCTCTGGGTGTAATCCAGCATGCAGGTGCCTGTGTTGAGGACCCCAGCCACTGGAAAAGGCCAACAGGATGCCCTTGTAACACATTGCTGCGGTAGATTAATGATAAATTTCAGGAGGTGAACATGGACTGGCTGTCTGCTTGGCCGGTTGCTATCCAGGACCTACGGCGGTGATATACGGTACAGCAATGTGCTCCACTGGCGTGTGCTCCCAGATCTGGCCTGACCTGTTATGTTAATAATTTGGTATGTTCTGTCTCTGCCTTGAAAGAAAAAAATCTGATGTCTCTGACGGGGAAAGTCCTCATGACATGTGACCTGGCAAGGCGCTATGGGATACAAGATATTGATGGTAAATTTGCACTTGCTTTCTCAGTTTTAAGATGTATAAGATTTGAAGACTTTCCACTTAAAATGACAATTAATTCATTTAATTATAATGCTTTTTTCATCTGTGTATTTTCAGGGAGGAGCATAAATGACTATGCATCTCTAAAATACATCCTGTCATGGGTTCCATACCTCTCCTGGCTATCAGTTCTGGTTCCCTCATTCATACGAGTACCTCGATTTGTGATGACTCTCGCATATAGTCGATTCTAACCAATGATGATATCAGTACTAGTCGATTCTAGCCAATGTTGATATCAGAACTAACATGTTTCTACTAATTCATGCATTATGATTTATTCTAGCAAAAGCAAATAGCAGCCACATGAGAACATAAGAAATCTTGAACAGAGCTTTTATTATTATTATTATTATTATTATTACCCTGAATTAGTGAACAATATTTCTATGACTCTATGGATTATTTCCTGTGCAGAGGAGTACTTGATGAATGTGATTCTATGAAGTTTTCAATATATATGAAGGATGTCCTAAAGTGTTTTCTGTATATTAACATTAACACTACCAATCATAGGTTCATAAAAAAAGTGAAAATATAATGTAATCATGACTGTGTACAATGATACCTTTTCTCAAACAATATTCTGTGATGCTTATGATTACAAATATTACAAACATGATTGAGGTGTAAGTTTGCACTTTGTAATGCATTTCTATTAAATCCATATTCACAGCACTACAAGTGTATTTGAGGAATTCATATTGCCCAAGGACACACTGGAAATCTTGATGCTTTCTAACTGAAACAGTAGAGAACTGCCTTGAATCTATGCTGGAGGTCTTAAACCGGCAGACTGCAGACTGATTGCCTTACGACTTATTTTTAAATATGGTTGACAATATCATTTTCATTGTGAGTTTGCACCACAACTACATATTGCTGGTTTAGTGAACCATCTTTTCTACAAAGCATCTTTGACCAAATAATAAACCATGTTGTCCTGTGAAAAGTAAATCATTTGCTATGAAAATGGTCTTCACCAACTTAAATACAACATTACATAGTTTTAATTGGTTAATAATTTGAATGGGTTTTTTTATGTGAAACATGGCACTGTTTAATACCAAGGTGTGGGTGTGGGTGGGTGGGCAGACGGGCGGGCTTACAGAAAGATTGCCTAATTCAAAATCTCACTTTTATATGTAAAGGATTCACAAAACTGTGACATCATTAGAAGTAGATACAGGTGCATGTGTGTTGGATTTGAAGAGTGAAAGAGAGTTTATATTTCTGCGGACAGGTGGTAATGAGCTCCAGAGGTGGGGAGCAGAGCGGCTGAATTCTCTGCACCTCATAGTGGTGAGACGGGCGTGAGGGACAGTCAAGTGAATGGGGGAGGAAGATCTGAGGGTGCGAGAGGGAATAGCAAAATGGAGGTCAGACAGATATGGAGGTGCGAGGTGGTGGATGGCCTTGAATGTTAATGAGAGGATTTTGAATTCAGTACGGAACTTAACCGGGAGTCAGTGGAGTTGGAGCAGCACCGGGGTTAGGTGGTGGATGGAGGTGTTTCTGGTGATGATACGGGCAGCTGAATTCTGAACCAACTGAAGTTTATGGAGGTATTTGTGAGGGAAACCAAAGAGGAGGGAATGGCAATAGTCCAGGTGAGAAGTGACAAGGACAGTAGTGGTATTGGGGGGTGAGGGAGGGGCGGAGGCGGTTAATGTTGCGCAATTGGAAGTATGCAGACCGGGTGATGTATGTGGGATTGTAAAGATAGAGTACTGTCGAGGATGACACCAGACTCTTAACCTGTGGGGAGCGGGAGACAGAGAATTTGCCAATACCTAGAGAAAAACTGTCTGTTTTGGATAGTGTTATAGTGTTGATTTTGTACCAATGAGGACAACCTCTGTTTTATCGCTATTTAATTTGAGACAGTTTGGTAGCAGGATGAGATGAGAGCCGCTGTAGAGCTTCAGGAAAAAATTCTCATCAGAAGTTGCTGAGCTATACTATTTTAGTTCAGACCTGATCTTTAAAGTTTTATACCCCGGAGATGGTGGGAAAAGGATAGAGTATATTGGGATATTTATGGAGAGCAGAATGGATGTTCCTCAGCCAGAGTACGTGGCTGATAGATTAACTTTTTGGATCTGACAATAGGCAGGTTTCCGTTACAGATTTACTGAAAATTTAATCGATATTTTAAGAATGTTGACTAACAACAATTGCGAGATGACACCATTTCCACTGAGTGATGTTGTGCAACTCCTGGGTTTTGTCCCATTATGATGGCTGTCATTCAAATTGTCCTGCTGAATATTGGCATTTCTTTGTTTTTGTTTTTTTTTTCTTTTGTTTATTCAAAATCCAGTATTGCTGTAATGTCATCCCTTATAAGGTTTAAGAAGCTCCCCGTCTCTTACTCCATCCACATGTACTGTGTCATTTATCTTAGAATGTCATGTGACTCAACTAAAATGTTGAAATAAGTATTACTCTGGGCCTAAGTTTTACTGTAGTTCTGGACTAAGTTTAATTGATGAGCCATATAAAAATAAGTTTAGTTAATTTAACTTTTCTGCATAACTAAAGTGGGATGTAAAGCAATATCTTTTTTTAACATAATGTCTAAGCTCAGGCACGACTGGGTCTGTTTGGGGTTCTATCTTTAAAATCAGGTCAGTTAGGATGAGGGAAGCCAAAAATATGAAAATGATTATGACTCTTGCGGTTAGTAATAATATCAAACAAACGTGTAGGTTGTGATATCAGTTTTGGTTAAAGGCAAAGAAAAGGTGGAAATGTGCAAAAGAAAATACAAATACCACACACATTAAGCAGTACAACTAAATTGGGG
>CABFOU010166037.1:2575-13381 GCA_900660325.1 Opsanus beta
GGCCACCCCCCGAATCTACCCCCTTTCCCTTTACGCCCCCTTCCCGACCCCACCGGCCCCTTTTTCAAAAAATCTTTTTGTTTTTTTTTTTTTTTTTTTTTTTTTTTTTTTTTAAATTCAATAGATGAAAAACAGCAGAACAAGAAAACGGCTCTCATTTATCATGGTACTCGATATTGCCGCATTGTTACGCATTGGCAAGAAATGGATGTGTTCCCATTTTAGGAAACTATTTTTTGTATGGACATTTTTTTTTTTTTTTAAGGCCAAAGTTCCAACACTAATATACAGTTTTCACACTTCACTCCAATCAAACAGAATTTAAATGAATATCAAATGCACGTAAGTATATTACGGTGAGTATTGTACCATCTTTATTACCTCCACCAAGGATGCTGTGTTTACTTTTAACAGGACTACTCCAAATAAATAAATAAATAAATGAAATCAGATTTTCACAAAATTAGTGTGATGTGGAAATTATTAAGTTTTGGGGGTGGAGCTACAAAATAAGGGTGGAGCCACATAATGTAAAGCCAGGGCATGTTCATACAACAAAGTTTCATGAAAGCTGGACAATATTAGGTTTCTTCTTAAGTATTGATACATTTGAAATCACATAAAGGGGAAGGACCAGAGTAATAATAATGATTATTATTATTGTTGTTGTTGTTGTTATTATTAATTATTATTGTGATGATGATTATGAAAACCTGCATTGTGCACCCAGCATTTTGACAGGTTTTCATAAAATCTGAATCTTGCTGGAATACAAAACAAATGAGACTGAGCAAAAATGGGCAGGTGTTTTATTATTATTATTATTATTATTATTATTATTATTACCAAATTTGGTGTTTTGCACCTTGATGGGGGTTTGCCCTCTGACAGTTGTCCTTGTAGTTGAACATGTGCCACATTTGCTCTTCTGTCATTGAAAAAACTGCCTAAATAATAAACTCTCTCCAAGAGGAAACGGTTAACCATCCATTGGGGGGAAAAAAAATTAATGTAGCAGCAGCAGTTTTTGTTGTTGTTTTTGTTTTGTTTTTAATAACTTGCAACTACTGATCCTGATTTATTCCAGACACTACTGAACTTCTTTTACACTTTTCTATTTGAATACACACTCTTTCCTCGGGTTCGTTGTACTCATACGAGACTAATTGGCCTTTTTTTTTTTTTTTTTTTTTGATGGAAAACAGCTGTGTTTATTTAACAGTTGAATTGTGGGATACGCCTGATAAATGAGGGCTCGTGTCATTAATGTATGTGTGGTAAATACATTGCTCTGTTAGACAGTCGATATTCTATTTTGTGACAATATTGAAGCAATATTAATCCTTAATATTGAGGGATTATGAAAAGAAGCCTCACCCATGTCACCAACTGTGATTGGTTCCTGGGACCTCTGAAGTTGTCGTTGATGACGTCACTGGAGCTGAAGATGTAACCAGGAGAGCTCACTATCATGAATATCTGCATGTGCACAAGAATCTTTTTTTAAACAGCTCACATTGTAAATTCCTGCATCATATTTATAACAGAACTGCCAACTGCTACGCATTTTGCGTATCCAGTATACATTTGACACTCCCACTACACCGTCAAACAAACTAGGCCAAAGGTTTCAAAGAGGGAAACTCACAGAAGTAAAGCAGAGTTGCCATCTGTTTAACCAACATTCTGCCTGGTCAGGAAAGATTCCTGTTAAAAGAACTAAAGATTAACCCAGTCACTGAGGTTCATCTTCCTCGATTACAAAGGAGGAACGCGTCTTCCTCATGCTGTATTCGCCACGAGTGACCGCGAAGACTGCCACAAAACAGGAACCCCTTACACACCTCAGCTCAAAGCCGGGTGATCTCTGTTAATGTTCTGTTGTGGTCTTATGTGTACAGAACCCAAGAGTGAATCATACGTAAAATTTGGTCCGCATTTCTGCCCACTCCCAACCAACAAAGTTTCTGGGCAATTCTATAGTCACAGAATTACAAAAACTGCTAAATCTGGCCATATTTTAGCTCACCATTAAAATTTGCTCTGACTGTAATTCCATTACCGTAGAATTACCCTTCTGCATGCGGTAAGAAAATACCTGTCCTCACTCCTGAGCTTTGGGGCTGCACTTGTTGAAAGAGCATGGCATGTGCTGTGGCATGATGAGATGAGGTAGGAAGGACAGTTCCTCTCCTTCCCTCCTTTTACCTTCCCACTGAAATCCAGGCAGGAGCTGCTTTTGCTACTGGATGAGCAGGAAGAGGCATTAGGTGCTGATCCCCTCCGGGACTTGAACTAGTGACATTCTGCACGAAAAGCCGGTGCTCTAAACACTGCACCAGCATTTTATGTTGTGATGGAGTAACTTCATATAAAGTCATACTGAATGTAGAACAAGTAAACTTGAACATTTGGATTTGCGTCAGGACGAACCTGTGCCAGATCAGCCAACTTCGATCCATGCTGTGCAACCCTGAAAAAAAATGGGACAAGCCAAAAGAAAATATCTTGCTTTTGGAGAAATTGTTGCAATTTTTATGCAACTGGTACAAGATTCTCTTTTTGCATATGATTGAACAACAGAAGTGGGGCGTTCTGCTGACTTCTTAGTTAATCTGTCAGCTTCATACATTTTGACGTAGGGTTTGCGCTATGCACTGCGGTGCATCCAACACCAGTGACACCTGCGTTTGTGCACGCCATGTAAGCAGCCCAAAGGCATCTTAAGCCACCTTGACACTTGCACGAATTTTATCCCTGCAATGAGTAAACTCATCGTAAACTGTGCGAGGCCGCGTGCCAGCTCGCAAAGAAAATTTCGAAATGTTCAAAATTTCTGCCGCGCATAAATTTCGGGCCACTTGCATGAACTAGTCATGAACATTGCGCAACCTATTCGTAAACACTGCGTGTCATTGCACGCAGGGCATCTGAACCTGAAATTAGATTATGAAGAGATGCTACATCTATAATAAACATAACTTTACAGATACATTGTCTAACTCATAAGAAGGAATGAAAATGCAACTGTTACCAATCCATTACAATATATATATTATAAATAAATATCTTTGATACAAGATTCCAAATGCGTTCTCCCCCGCACGACGAGCACGAGACAACCTGCAGCTGTAGATAATTTCTCTGTGATTCTGGGAGCGAAGAGAGAATGGTTTCATCAGCCAAGTTCTGAGAGCAAATGCGTCATCGGCTACGAAATAATATGGCACAGGTTTTTTTTATATATATATAGCGTGGCGTCAAGCGGGACAAAGTGGGACGCATTGGCACGACGAATTGCGCTGCAGTGCTGGGATCAAAGAGCGCGATATAGTTGTGTCCCATCCCGCTGACTTCCTATCTAATATGTGGATTTAGTTGTAAATTCATGCAGTGCCACAGAAGGTGAAGGCAGCAGAGAGGTGCCAAAATAACGGTGATTCCGATTTCACAGACTGTGACTGTGATATGTTTGTACACAACGATGCGTAACAAATACCCCAAAAAGAACGAGCTGCAGCATGTTGATAGAAAAACTAGTACATTTACTGAAAAACATTTATTCATTTTCTATACCCACTTACTCCAGGGCATGAGGCAGGATACACCCTGGACAGGACGTCAGTCTATCGCAGGGCCACATATTGACAGACTAACATTCACACGCACACCTACAGTCAATTTAAAGTTTCTAATTCACCTAACATGCATGTCTTTGGAAGTGGGAGGAACCCGGAGGGAACCCACGTGAACACGGGGAGGACATACAATCCCATGACTTTCATCCTGTGAGGCAACAGTGCTAACCACTAAGCCACCTAAGTTTTTGCATTGTTGGCAGATCTGCTGTATTTACTGAAAAAGGAAAACGCTTGTTGGCGTCTCCATTGATTATTCAGCACATTCATGTCACGACCGACACAAGAAAGTCGATGCAGTTGATTCTTTAATTCTGGTTGACATCCTCGGCTCCAGTCATGCCTTTATGATTGTGTTGACGATAAAATGTCCAGTTATGTTAATAATGGCAGACTGACCCCTTAAAGATTCCACGCATCAGATTCCATGATAGAATGTTTTTTTTTTGTTGTTTGTTTTCTTTGATGTTGGGGCTGCTGTGAGACAAAGTCCAGGAGGACATTAGTCACTTGACACTGAATTACAACTCTTAGCTCTTTGACTGACAGCTAGCCAGCAACAAGAGGTGATGCGCTCAAATGTATGTTGTTTTTTGTTTTTGTTTTTTGTTGTTTTTTTGTTTTTATTCTACATTTTATTGGATTTACAGGAAGTGACTTTCAGAGCGTTGAGATGATGATATTGGACTCTAACCATCAGACAGCCTGCACGACCTTCAGTGGTTAGGGGTTTGTGCAGTCAGATCAGCCTTCAGGAGTGGCGCTCATTCACAAATTTTATAGTTCACACTCAGATTTTAGACTGCAGAAGTGTCTCTGCTGTAGTTTGAGCAGGACTCTCCACAATGAAGCCTTTAAATGTGGCTAAGGCCAACTTTATTTGCAGCCCAGTGCAATACTTGAGGAAAAATCCACCCTGAAATACTTTAATACTGTTGAACATTAGATTAACAAAGTTGAAAATGCAAATTGTACACTGAACAAAGCATCTGATGCAACACTGATATTTATGTGGATGATATTCTTTACATGTTTGGTGTGACTTGGTACAGTTCATTACAAATCCAAATATGGAAAAATAATTCACAAATTTAGTGTCCTTCTGGATCAAGAAATCCACTTCCTGCAAACTGATTCAGTTGTGTGGCGCCCTCTAGTTTGTGTCTGTCACAGCAGCAAAACGGAAGTAATGTCATAGTTGCTGGAAGGCGACACAGTGGTGTTGTTGAGGTGTAGTTGTACACACAGTTGGTTGTTTGTTGTATTGGTTCCAAAACACCTAAATTATTTACCATTGACTATGACCATACAACCCGCCTTCCACTTTGATTTGGATAAAGCCATGCAATCCTAGTGGTGCAATCCCAGTGTTTAATATGCCCCAACCCTGGACCTGTAAACTGTGCATGTTGGAAAATCTGCCAGAAGGAATTCTTTCTTAGCACACAACTAAGGGTTGTCATTGCATACAGATTCATCGTCCAAAACCATCTCATCATTTGTCATACCTGATGCGTTGCCGGCCTGGCATAGCCAGACTGATTGTTAGAATTAGTCTGGCTATGCCTGTCTAGTAATGTATTGGTTAGAACATACGATGGGATCTGTCAGTTAATTTTGGTAAATGGATGGCATTCATATAGCGCTTTTCCATCTGCATCAGCAGCTCAAAGCGCTTTACAATTATGCCTCATATTCACCCATTCACACAGACACACCGATATCAGGGTGCTGCTATGCAAGGTGCTCACTACACACCAGGAGCAACTAAGGAATTAAGGACCTTGCCCAAGGGCCCTTAAGGATTTTCCAGTCTAGCTGGGTTTTGAACCAAGGATCCTTTGGTCTGAAGCCCAATGCTTAACCACTAGACCATCACCTCCCATAATTTTATGTTCCCAAAGGGTGTTACCAATGGATGCAGACCAAAATGCTTCTGGTCACGATTGGATAGGCCTCCAAACTAATCGGAGTAACGACATTTGATGTATGCTGAGTGATGCAAAAGACTCATGAACTGTAACCATAAGAGCGCCCACTGAATGTTTGGATAAGCCAACAAGCTACTACTAAAATAAGTAGTAAAAGTGGAGTGAATCGCAGCCTGCTGCTTTGTTTCCATTTGGTGTTTTCACATTATGAACTCACCAGAACTACTTGCAGGTTAGCTTCCATAACTACAGCTAGGGCAGGTGCCTAGTAGTTTAACATAATACACAGATCTTTGGTATGACATTATTCAAGTACCAGTTGTTACCCAGCAATCCCCAAAACAGTTTCTGGGAAAACTTTGTCAGCTAATGTGTCTCTATCTGCAGCCAGGACTCAGCCTTTGAGATTGAGAGATGCCTGGGAAGAGCTTATGTAATCATGAATTCACCAGACAGAAGGAAAACAATGGTCAAAGTCTTTAAGGCCCTGGTGCTTCCTGTCTTACTGTCTGGTTGTAAGACTTGGATGCTAACCAGTGTCCTAAGGCAACTACTGGATGTCTGTAGTATAACATCTCCTCAGATGATCCTTGGATACCTTTTGGAATGATTTTGTGCCTAATGAATGGATACTTGGGGAGACCCAAATGAGGCATACCGCTTGCTTGATCCAGCTCACAGGTACCTCAATGTTGAGGACCCCAGCAACTGGAAAAGTCAGAGGACACCCATGTTTCACCTGGCTGCAGCAGGTACATGGCTGCTTTCGAGAGGTGGGGATGAACTGGTTGTCTGCTTGGGTGGTTGACATCCAGGACCCAAGGATCTTCCACACTGTGGTGGATGCATGGCACCAGTGCATGCTAACAGAGCTGAACTGTTCTTCTGTAATTATTCAATTGTTGCAACAATCACAGAGCTTGTGGTCTCTTCTATGTAGAAATTGACATTTTGGATCTCCAGGAAGACCACTCAGCGCCTTCATGTTAGAGAAGAGGTAATAATCTACCAGATTAGGTGAACACAGGAGATATTCAAGCTTGAATCTGCCCTCCTTGATGGACGCTGTGGACTTGCAGAAGCATACCCATCTTGTTGTGCCAAATCTTAAATTTCTCTTTTAGTTTTTTCATGGGGCGAAGTTGGTTTCTTGTGAGGCAGAGATGGTTCCACTGAATGAACTTTGTTCTGTGGTTCCAAGTGACAGAACAAACTCATCCATGATCAAGACTCATTGAAGAAATCGGGATCCACTTAAAAAATGGCAAAATGTTGCCTGCTCGTTATGATCAACTCGAAGGAGCTTCAGCAGCTGAGTCATTTCATAAGTGCAGGGAGAGATACTCCAATCTGCTCAGCGGATGTAACGATTTAACTTACTTTGGCCTTCACAGCACTGCAGCTTCTAGGGTCTTTGTGCGCATCCTTGGCTGATAAGCACTTGAGACTTATATAGTACGTAGATGATTGAAACTTGAAAATGAGCAGTTTCTGAGAAAATGATCAATCAACCATCATGCAGCAACAGAAAAATAAGTTATTCAAACTTTAAGATAACCTGCTTGTGAATTTAGCATCAATCATCGTACGTTAAGACCATTGACTTCACTCCTCGTCTCTCTGGACCCATTTTGTTCTGCTGTGGTGTCCTTTCTTATCCTTGAGCATGACTGCCAAACAGAAGCAACACTCTCAAACACGGAGATATTTCCAGGACAACACTGTGTATGTGAGCGACCAAACAGGGTTATTCTGGCATCAGTGCCATCTCAGAAACAAAGAGCAAGGCATTATTTCCAGCCTCTCCATTCTGCTCTGACATTTCACAGTGAATTGTTTGAGAGGCATCAGTGACAGTAACAATAGCCAGACTACCCAGACCAGAATGCACTGCAGCTACAAGACATGTTGCATAACAGGTCTTGGGATTGAAAAATGGCCACACCTGAAAATTGCCATGTGGTTGGTTTTAGCCCTGTTCTTGTACGCCTGCTTTTTAATGATAGGTTTACATCCAGGTGGCGGCTCATCACAATTGTAATAATTACTATCATTATTTACAGCTGAGGTAGAAATGTAGCTGGGAGGTTTGTGGCACTTGTAGAACAACATGTCACTGAAATGCAGCAGTTGATTCTGAAATGTAACGACAGTCAGGTGTGTTGTTTGTCAAGAACAAGGACAGTATTTGCCCTAACCTGTGTCAGAGCCCAACATCAAACTTGTGTAAGGTTTTAGCAAGATATAAGCTACATTAGCAAGTTTGACCACGATCCATGAAGACCTTGTTGAGTTCTTCCATCCAGTAGGATTCAGCAACTCTGCGTCCTGGCTGCCAAAAGTAGAATTAAAATGCAACCTGTGTCTTACATGTCCACGGTCTTCATGAGGTGACCTTGTGGACCATGATATATAAAAACATTGCTATATTAAAAAAAAAAAAAATCTTTGTCAAGGTATCTTAATGCAAGGTTTACAAAACTCCATCCCCTGGTGGCCAAAATTAGAACTGAAATGCACCCAGATTTGAACATGTTCAAGATCTCAGTGAGATGACCTTGGGTACCAAGATTCACCTTGATGTAAGAAGTCATTGTCATGCTATCATATACACAAGGTTTTTGAAATTCAGCCCCCTGGTGACCAAAACTAGAATTGAATTTCCTCCAACGTTATACATGTCTGAGGTTTTAGTGAGGCAACTTTGTGTCCCAAGTTCCGCCTTGATGTACAAAGTCTTTGTCAAGATATTGTATGCAAGATTTACTAGACACTGCCTCTGGTGGCCAAAATTAAAATGGAAAAGGTTAGATCTTGATAAGGTTAGACCTTACTCATGTGAAGTGCCTTGAATCAGCTTTGTTGTGATTTGGCGCTATACAAATAAAATCAATTGAAATTGAACTGAATTGAAAAACACCAAATTTGCCCGAGGTCTTCTTCAGGCTTTTCGTCTTAGTTTTCTGTCACTGGATTGCTGGGTATACTCATACAGCCATAGAAATGGAGTAAATTGAAGGTATTTATTTTATTAATAACAACCTAAATCTAATATTGATAAGAAGGGAGCATGAAAGGGTGCATTTTTCCTTTTAAGTATTGCATTTGTCTTTCATGTGGTCTGGGTCAGGGTGATACTAGAGCACTTTGACGACGAGGGGAAGAAGTGATGTAGAGACGGAGGTGGCGGAAGAGATTTGCACAGCTCTGCCGTTTCCTGGAAGATAAAACAATCTTCAATATGTAGTAAACAATTTTCTCCTCCAAACAAATTCCTTTCAAAGAAAGTCACAGCAATGCTTCATCTGATTGTTGGTTTATCCATGAAGGAGTTGTACTTATCAGACTGATCAGAGGTTTGTTTTGTTTTGTTCTGTTTTTTTACACCTTAGAGGTTTGGAGCATCTTCAGCGCACCAAGATGGTTTAGTGTTGAACGTGTTCAGTGTGCCTTTTACTTTTTGTATTTTATGTTGAATTAAGATGTTTGAAGTTATTTCTGGATGGACCCTTTTTTTTTTTTTTTTTAAATTCTCAAAGTGAATAGAGGTTTTACAAAGGTACAAAACCAAAGTCCCTCAGAAGTTTCCCTATATGACCCACCGTGTGGCGTTTTGGAGCTTCTTCAGCTTCTTGACCGTTTTTGTTTTCTCGTTGGTCACTCAGTGTATGCCATTTAAAAGTATTATAGCAATATTTCTCTAGACTGTAAAGTCATGAAGATTCTAGTGGACGTGTTTCCAAGTATCATACTTTCACCTCCTGCTGATAAAACATCAACCTACAAATAGAAAGCAGTTTTATATTTACCGTCATCGATGTCGACCACACATAAGCTAATGTGCTGTTGAGATTAAAAAGGTTTATCAAACACGATGTTGTTTGTGTATGTTTGACTCGTGGTGAACGCAGCTGAACTGGGTACTCGATTAATGGATTAGTCGAATCGCAATATAAATTTTTTTTCATTTAAAGTGGTTTGTTGAGAAATGACGCCACATTTTGACTTTTTCACCTTCTCAAATGGGAAGGTTGTTTGTCTGTTCATTGTTTATGGGTTTCGCTGCTTTTAAAATGCTTCACATTTTAAAGGGAACCCCGTCTATGAAGACTAAATGTTGGTATCGATTATAATACTGTGATATTAAAAAAATTATAGATGTCTTCGTTTTTATACATTATAAAAATGTCATTTAACTCTTAGGTCGCCATTGTTGTTTACGCCACAATGCACTCTGGGTAGTGACATCAACAGGTTGCACCGGCCGGCTTCGGTAACGTGTTGTGACTGTTCAGCCAGAAACATGTCATCTGTTCAGCCTTTTCAGTTTGAACGGGAGCGCAATGTTAATGAGGAGAGTAACACTGACATCTCTGAAAACGAGACGAAAATGAAGACCAACAAAGACTGGATGAAGTGAGAGTTGGACGAAGCCAGTGGTGTATTTGCGGCTAGCCAAGAGGGAGAGTTTTTGCTGTGAGCAACTCTGATTTTTGTCAGCAGCTGTTCACAGTAACCATGTGGATCAAGCTATTGTGTGATGGAACATATTCCAATATCAATAATTTCGGAGATTAATAGCATCTATCGCTGTCATTTGTTTTATAAACTACAGGTGAGCCCCTTTAACTCGCGCACGCGTAAGTTGCAATTCGGCCTTACTCGCGGTCAATTTGTGGACCCCAAAAATTTAGACTGTATAAAAGTACATTTTGATTGGATCCGTTTTTGGGAGGGATCGTCAGCGCAAACGATTCTGGATAATGATTCCCTCTTCCTCCTCCGGCTGCTGCTCTCACACATGCGCTCATCACACATGCACCTGCCACTTGCGTGTGTGGTGAGCACACCTGGAGTGGATTCGGAATCTTCCCCCTCCTCCTTTGGCCGCTGCCGACCCCCCTTACTGCTGGTTTAGATTGGGCCGGAATTTATACACGCACCTGTTGCACTAAACAGAGAGAATGAGCAAGACAGCGAGAGAGCTGCACAATGTGGCATTGTAATTATATTTTCTGTACCTGTTGCACTCAAAACGCTAGCGTCAATAGCCGTTCTACCAAGAGCAGCCGATGTACGTCATTGCCCCCAGAATGCATTGCACGTGTAAAATATGGCGGTTTTCGCAGGTCAAAATATGTACTAAACATTATAGATTTTTATATCAATGACAATATTGTATGCTTTTCACACAACATATTTTAGTATAAGAAAACAATTGTGGCTTATTAGGGCCT
>CABFOU010166313.1:1766-12735 GCA_900660325.1 Opsanus beta
ACTGTTCATTCTGGAGCTCTGATTGGTCAAAAGTCCAGCGAGTGGAGAAACGACTGCAGCTCCATGTCTGGAAGAAATAGACAGCTCTCTCTCTCTCTCTCTCTCTCTCTCTCTCTCTCTCTCTCTCTCTCTCAGCGAGGAGATGCAGCGGAGCTGTTCAAGTGAGGAAATATGACGTCATGCTTTCAGACGGCCAACCTCTGCTCAAATGCAGCATATTTGTCTGTATACCGGGAAAATCTTTCTGCTCAGCGCAGAACTCTATCCCTTAGTGCCCCAACTCCACAAGAGACTGAGGAATTTGCCAACTGACAAAATATTTAAATATGTAACTAATCCTTTTGTTGTACCCGTCAGAGTGTGACTCGGCCTTTAGGGACCTTTGGACCAATGGACCTTCGGAATAATGATCCGTCCCTGCCACCATGAGGGGACCTGCTCGCACGTCGGTATGAAGGGCTCACTAAGCAAGAAAACATATTAGACGGGTTTTCTTTACCCTCCAAATTGCACAAACTGAAGTAGCGAATTGAAAACGTGCATAATGGAAAAGGGGGCTTTTTAAAAAAAACTCAAAACTCACAAAGTTTTTAGGCTGGTAATGAGGTGGTTTTTTAGGCATTTTGAAAAAGCTTTATTTTGGAAAAACAGCAGTGGAAATACTTTTGGCTATTACAGGTCACATGACATGCAGAAAGAGTCATGTGACATTCTAAAATACACAAAGCGGCACGTGTGGACCGATTAAGAGACGGAAAGCTTTTAAACAGTATAAAAGATGATGTTACGGTAGTATTGGGTGTAAAATAAAGCCATGAAATCACAATATTAAGTGGGACTTACCGTTCTGTTGCCATATTTAGCAGATTTACAGTTCTCACGAAACCGCAGAACCCAGCAGTCACATTCTATCAGTTAATGGAAACGCTGCTATTTCGCTATTCTGCTTTGTCGACATTCTGCAAATATTGTTAAACTTTCGAGCAAATCTATAACACAGCTAATGATTTGTTGTTGCAGGTATTTATGCACTAATGAACAGATGGTTTCATTTCATTTCATTTCAACTAGTAAAAGCCCCGAAATCCTACACACTGTAGCTTTAAGCTTGAGCCATGGATGTGTGTCTTTTCCTAGTTCTAGTATCTGTTTGATGTTAAATCTTAACTCTGCAGAGTTCCAAGAATTGCTGATGGCCTGAGGGTTTACCGTCACGGTTGAGGTTTACCTATAGGGCACGGTTGTTTGTTACATGCTGCGTAGTCCACAGCATCTCCAGCACAAGGCTTGCCACCATGCTGGGGAGCAGGGTTCAAACATTCCCGCTGACGACTCGAAAGTCCTCCCCCACACGACGCTGAGCAGAGGGACCATCCGGTCCAGGTTGTCCAGCCTCCAGCAACTATAAATACAAATGCACACTGTAGGGGAGTTGAATCTCACCATGTATTTTGTGTGTGTGTGTGTGTGTGTGAAGCTGTCTTTACATACTCACTGGGGCAGAGTTTGTTTTTGCACGGTTGTGTCTCCCTGTCATCGCCCATGCACCCTCTGCCGCCTCTTTGGGGTGGGGGGTTGCTACAAAGACGGACACGTGTGACGTTGCCTTTTCCACATGTGGTCGTACAAGCAGACCAAGGAGACCAAAGACCCCAGTTTCCATCCGCACGCACTAACGCACAGGCACACACACGCTTAGTTGGCAACCTAGAAAAGGTTCTGAGTAGAATGTACCACAATTTCCACACTGCACATTTAACTTAAACAACATGGTTCCATTTGTGATCTCAATCTCCCAAATCTATTGATATCAGTCTATCTTTGACATATGTGGTTGATTCCCTTGATGACATGCTTATTCACTCATTAAAAAAATCTGATTACAAACCAGACACGCAGAATTATGTCTTACTTTTGCGGTCACACTTCATCAGCATGCAGCTCCGGGTTTGAACTGAGGGTCCGGCACAGACGGACGTAATGCCATTGCAGGTTCGCCCACGTTGCTGCCCTCCCCGACCACAAGTGACAGAACAGTCAGTCCACTCGGACCATGGGGACCAACCGTCTTTGTCATCTTTACAAATACACATATAGTGTTGTTATATTTGATCAGATATTATGAAATTCTTATTCCCAAATGTTGGACTGACTTACTGAGACAGACGGGACAACATTCTCCATCAATAAAAGATGGACTGATGCAGGATACAGGAGGACAAGATGCCTGCTGACACACCACCTTTCCATCCTAAGGAAAAAGGGGGTTCTTTTATTTATTTATTTTTTCCAGCAACACTATCAGTCAGACCACATTAATTTAGATGACATCATTTGCTAAATATGTCCTTGCAGAAGAATGGCTATGCCACTGTAAATCGTATGTTTGGCAATTCCCGACACAAGTAATGACAAGTCCTAGGAAATGTTTCTAGATGAGCTATGATGACATTTTGGAAAGAGTTTCTTTTGTGGTTAATGCACATACCACATAAGTTGTGCTCTTTTTTTTTTTTTTACTTTTTAGGTGGTCCTTTGACTTATATTTCAAAGTGACATATTAAAAAATATTGTATTTTCATCTACAGCCAGAAGATGGCACTGTCTACATGTGTGACTGCTACTCCTGTATACTGATTTGTATGAGGTACTGTCTGATCCACACTCCGGACAAGAAGGTGGTGGTAATGCACCATATACTGAACGCTAACATTCATAAAACAAGATCTAACAAGTGAAATTAATAAATCATGCTCTTAATCTGAAAGACCACCCTCTTAAAGAAAGAGAGGGCAAAATCTTCATACTCCTCGACTTGTTTGCACTTTGAAACAGCCAGAACCACAATGAGGAAGACTGTTAGACTAAGGTAAGGCTAACCATTATTTTATTTTTTTTTTCAAAAATGTGCAATCAGTGAAAAAGTTTGTTTACATTTAGTGAGGAAAATGTGAACACGTTTAGCTTCTTGATGTTTTCATATGTTCAGTGGCAGCAAGAAGCAGTTTGCTCTTGAGTTGTTTTTGCCTCGTCCAATAACATTAATTAGCCCAAAAGCTTCTCCTTGGTAAAGCGGTGTTTGTGCTATAAATAAATAATGTACTGATTAAATTTGGATTGGTTTTTGTTGCATGAAGCGGTAGCACCACACTTCAAAAATAAATAAGACTTAAATATCAATGTGACTTGTATATGTTTTTTCTCGACACATTTTTTGACAGATGTGACAAATACTCCTACTTTCATCCCCTTGGTGGTCCCTTCACCTCTTCTAGCTGTACCTGCACGTATGATGTTTCAGTTTGAAAAAGTCCCCAACAAGCTGGTTTGACAGAATCATTGTATTGTTGTTACCGCCACCAAAGGGTTTATCCCAGCAGACATGTCTACATTGCTGTGATGTCACTTTTTGGTCAACATGACATCATTGTGTAGACTCCCAGCTACGTTTAAGCTACGCCATCAAGTGATGTTGTATTGTGAACGTTACACAACCAAAAAATAACCTTTATATGACCATAAAGGCGTCCACCTGATTACATTATAGTAAGTCCCTTTGGCTGCTCCCTTGTTTTTCCACTCGGGGTCACCACAGCAGAGCCAAGGTGAATCTGCATGTCGATCTGGCACAAGTCTTACATCGGATGCCCTTCCTAAGGCAACTCCACATTACAGGGAGAAATATGGTCAGGGTGAGGTTTGAACTGGGAACTTTCCGCACTAAAATCAAGCGCACTAACCACTTCGCCACCACTCATCTGGACCTGCTGAAAATAAAATATAGTTTTAAACAGGGGTTCCTCTGTGTTCCTTACCTTGGCAGAGGGATTCACTCTGACGAGTGCCCTTCCAGGTTCTTTGTGTCTGTGTGCATATAAACATTTGCTGGTAGTAAATCAGTAGAGTGTGGTTGGCGTTCAAAGAGCCTGAATGCCAGCGGGCGACTTTTGAGGAGGGGCATTGTCCCGCTGAAACAAGACACTTTTTATAAACTTTCTCTGGTGTTTGTTAACATTCTCTGTCTTATGTAGACATTTCATAAAGATGACATAGTACTCCCTGTGTCTGGTTTGTCAATTTGGAAAGTAGTCCAAGAACATATTCCCCAAAAAACAGATGCCATCACTTTCCCAGCAGAGAAAACAACTTTGGTTGTCTTCAGAGTGGATAAGAACAGGTGTTTCCACTGCAGGGATTGTTTTTATTATGTTTTTTTTTCTTTCTGTCGAAGTGATGAACAAAAAGCACATTCCATACTAGAAAACACTAATTGAAATCAGTTGGATGTATTTCGAAATGGTCCAAGTTCTGTCATGGTCACTTTGATGCTCTTTTGGACAAGGAGACAGAAAGCATGACACCCACGCTTCAGAAAGCTTTATGGTTTCAAGGTCTCTTGTCTGAATGGTTTTAGATCTGACAGGGGAGAGTCCAACAGTAAAGTAATCAGGTCCATCAGTATTTGGACAGTGACACTTTTTGCAATTTTGCATCTGTACACCACCACAGTGGAGTTCAAAAAGAAAAATCAACTCGTGCTTTGTTAGTTTTAATTCATGGGGTTTAACAAAAAGCATTGCGTTAACCATTGAAGAACTACAGCCATTTTTATTCGCAGCCCTCCATTTTTAGAGGTCATAAATAACTGGACAATATAAGGATTATTGTTCATACAAATCATCACTTATATAGCCAGTATTCTTTAGACAATTCAGGGATGGATACATAACCACTTCTAAAATCACTGGGTGTTGGACTTAAAGGACATGTCGCATGTTATTTAATGTGCCATTCAACAACACAACATCAAAGTATTCATGATGGTTAGTCTATCTGCACACATGTGGTCATGATTAGTGGTCGTTATATAACGCCTTAATAGATCCTTGTCATTTGATTGATGGTTTGTATGTCACGTGATATGGATTATTTGTACCATTTGTCATTGTGTTCCATTTACCCTGCAGTTTTGGTTCTATTTAGCGTGCAATTTTGGTTCTATACATTTTGTGCTATTGCATGCCGTCACCACCGTGGCCACACACTAGCGGCAATGACGCTTAGCTTAAAAACAAACATGGTGGGGGGGGTTTTTGCACGGCATCAGGCGCGGACTACATCATCAGGATTGTTTTTGAACTATCTGAGTGTATTTGCAAGAGATCAAATCTAGGCTTTGCGTGTCCACTGGTGGCGAATTGACAAAAGCTGCACTGTGCACAGTTTCTCTGATCACAGCCACAGAAGCCTATAACTCCTTCGGGATTGTCATTGCTGTCTTGGTGGCTTCCCTCACTAATTCCATTCTTCCATGAATGTGCAGCTTTACAGCTGCAAATGAAAGAAAATCATCTCGTTATGAACCAACACGTCAGCATGGATACGTGTGGGAGTCAACACGTTAAAATTTCCACACATCCTGATGGTCTGATTCTCAATTTTCCCAGCATTTTTGAATATTTGGTACTTCTGATCTTCAAGGACTTCTACGAAAGGCTGAGTACAAGTAATTCAGTTAGTCATCTGAAGTTTACATAAATGCATGCCAAGTTTCAGTGATCTGGTATCACTTTCCTAGTTGGCCTGGAAACATTTAATCCCATTCAAATGGAACAGGAGATGTTTGGGTGTGCTGTCTCCACTGATCTTATCAAAGAAACACATCGCTGGTTTGATTTTTAGATTGTACGCAGAACTTTGTTCAGTACTGACCTTGCAACCGCAGGTGGTGCAGCTGTCGACCTCCCACTGCTCCCCCTGTTCGTACACTCGCCCGTCCTGCACACACCAGACCTCCCCATCTCTGTCTCGGTCCAAGTCTGGGTCCTCAGTGCTACCGCTCCTTCTGCTGCTGTTGCTCAGCTCAGCCAAAGTTATCCGCATCTCCTCATTTTCTTTACTCTGAGGCATATGTACGTTTATCAGTGAAAGGGACTCTGTAGAATTCGTAACAGCATCGTCCTTTAAAGCAACACATTAGACATTTGCAGTCTTGTTATTTTCCATTTTTATTTGAGAGCCAATAAGTAGGCTTAAATGGAGATTTAAAGTATTAACAGCCAAAATTTTAGCACTGTGGTATTCTTTCTGTTTGGGTATCTTTTCCAAAATTTCATTGACCACAAACCACTTTGGTTCCTGCCAGAAAAAAGAATGCAGCTTAGTGTTCCATTTGCACTGGGCGGAGAGGAGCTCTTTTTCTGTTTGGAGTCTCAAAGCCACAAACAAAATATTGTGGATGTAAAATCTAGGTTTTTTTTGTCATTTATTATCATTATCATGTGCAATCTTACACTATATTGTCGTGCATTTTCCCAGAAATCTTTTTGTTTTTAAAGTCACGTGAAAAAAGGTGTAGACGTTGAATTCCATAGAAGTTAAAGGAGAACATAATGGAATATGGTAGTTTGTTTTACCGTGAAACTGACTCAACTTTATAATTGTTTGTAAAAAAAAAAAAAATTACCATTGAAGTGGTCATCATGGACTTGCACTACTGCTCATCATGAAAAGTGGCATGGAAATGAAAATTAGGATTTAGGAATGAGTCTGAATTACTATGGGGTGTTTCTGTGAAATCTATTAATTTATTTTCCCATTGTACAAGGAAAAACATGTTAATATGCAAATGATCTCAGTTTTGTTTTTAGTTGGGAACGAATGAAGGGATTTTCCATTTGGCCTGATAGTTCAATGCCACATCAAAATTTGATTTGGGGGAAAAAACTTCACTCAGATCTGCTTCATAACTTCACTGAGTGTCAGACAATACAACTAGTAACAGATAGTTAATGTCGACGACAAAATTTACATTTTGAAATTTGGATGATTTTATTGCCACAAGTTGGAAATTTGCCCACTTTCATAGTGATTATATTATGATGTACTGGGATAGTTTCTAACACTGTGTCAGCTATGAAGCAGATAGACCAAGTGGTTGCCGAGCTCTTGACCAGAACTGGAAAATTCAGTGTTGTATCCATTAAATTGACCATATATCCAAAATTTGATACAACTGCCACCAGGCCAATAAAAAGAAGTATTGTAAGTCCGATATAGGCCAGGAGGTCCACTGGTGCCTGTGCTTATCCTCAGATTTTGTAGGGTGAATCATATGAGAGTCTGCCTCCCCTAGGTTACTTTAGGCATAGGTGTCAAACTCAAGAAAGGGCCAAGTTTTCTTTGTAACCACCAACACCACCAGGTGATTTCACTGATTAACATCACTTTGAGCAGATGGGAGGAGTTCATCAATGAAATCACCTGGTGGAGTTGGTGGTTACAAAGAAAACCTGCACCCTCTTGGCCCTTTCTGGAATCAGTTTGACACATATTCTTTAAGGCAAATACCCATTTACAGCTGGGTGGACAGAGACGATGCAGATGATGTGTCTTGTCCAACAACACAGACAAGCGTGACTGGGAATTGAACCAGATCTACATATTGGTTGCCCACCTCCTTATCCCACTGAGCTCCCTGCTCTTCAGGCCAAGGATTGATATTAATATACCAGATATGAAGAGTATTTCCTGAGCAGTTGCCAAGATCTATTTCTAGACAGACTGATGGATGGAATCCCACAAACTCAAGCGGTTCTAATGTGCGCCACAGAATAATCAATTTTCAAACGGAAACAGTAAGGCTTACAAACCTGGCCCTGAATCATCCGTAATAGTTTCAGAAAGCCACTCACAAAATAAAATCTCTGTATAACAGTCATGCATGAATTCTTATTCTTTTGTGTAATTCTGGAAATAAATGTAATTGCAACCAACCAGCAGACAGAGCACTATAAGGTGGAGAAAAAGGCACACTGTTTACTCTGTTACCATGATAGCTGCTGGAACTACGCCATCTAGCCACTTGTGACCCACAAGTTCTGGATTAGCTTTGTTGTAAGACCTTGTTGAAGTAAAGTGAGCAAGTAGAAATGCACAGTGCTTGGATTTACGCAGTCTATAATTTCTTAGACCATTTACATTAAGTAGCCTTTATTATGCATGTCGTACAACTAGAAACTCTCACTGTTCGATCTTTGGATGGCGGACAGCAGCATGTCGCTCAAACAGATGGAGCCAAGACCGAAAGTGTTTGCCTGCTTGGGGATTGGGCTATTTGCTATGTCCAGGGGATTTAGAATTACATTTGATTCTTTCTGATGTTACATTTACTTAATGAAAACTTTACTATAAAAAAAAAATGTATTACATAAATCAAGGACAGCATGCATGTGCATACGTTTGTGTGCATCTTACTACTCTCTCCAGGTCTTCCAGCAGGTTGCTGGTGACGATGCGTAGGCCGTGGATCTCTGTGAACAAGCTCACCAGGTCCTCACATGGGTGATGACACACTCGTGATACGCTGACGACCTCCGCCCCACCCACACCTGCACAGGAGGCGTGAGTGTGTGCGGTCTGTGCTACATTTTGTACTTGTTTGTGTATGCCAGAGTGGTGTGTGTGTGCAGTACCTGAGCAAACAGCTGCTGCATGGACGAAGATCACAATCCATGGAAGACTTCTCAGTGGAGTCATTCCTGTTCAGACATCAGTCACATATGATGCATGAAATCGGTGCCGTTCCTCCATGACAGACACACGTGAAGGCAGCCAAGGAGGAAAAGAAGAATTTAACTTTGCATTGTATACCTGCGTGCTCCCCTCTGCTGTGCCGTTCTCTGCGATTAGAAATAATAATCAGGACTGGAAGACTCGTTCGTCCCTGCTGCAGCTCCACAGGGGCTGTAATGGAATGCGTGTCTCCTTTTCCTCCTTCCTTCCTTCCTTCCTTCCTTGTCTCCTCGTTTCTTCCTTACCTTGGCATCTGGACCAATGATAACAAGCGCACAGCTTCCTCAGATATTTCTCACTGCAGCATCCAAGAGAAATAAAAATGAGGAAAGATTTGGGAAAGAGATCTGACTGAAGAACATGCAGAGAGCCAGTTTGGTTCTGTAGGAAGTTCTAATGTGGTTATGTATTTGTTTTGAGTGTGTGTGTGTGTGAGGTGGGAGTGGGGGCCATATATTTTCATCTGTCTGGCAATGAACTGGCTTGCATATCTCCCACAGAGAAACCCAGCTGGATGGAAGGAACTCTGTCTGTGTGACATCCCGGTGTAGGTTTCCCAGACACATTATTAACATTTTTCTCTTTCCAAATTGACCCACATATACAAAAGCATGTGCCCACATGTCCTCACACACTCCCGCTGCCTTTTCCAATAACCCAGGAACCACAAACTTGGCATCACCACAAATCCCTAGTGGAAAAGAGAGGCATGGCGTGAGAGTGTACTTGGGACTTCTTCAAGCATATTGATGATGGGTTTGCCAATACGAGGGGTACTGGATCGCTTAGAAAGTAAGTGGGCTTCCTTGTTGCCCACAGGTCAGACACCAAAGCCTTGGCATTGCAAGTCCAAGATCAAGACAGGCAAGCTGACTTGAAAATTGACAATGGCTAGAACATTTGAAGCTCCCAAATCAGATTACTTTATACTTTGAAAGACACTTTGATTAATAGAGAAATGTATTGAAGACCAAACAAAACAAAATCCAGTGCCTCGAGTTATCATCTGGATATCTTCTGCTTGATGACTGAGAGCCTTCATAAACAGTGACTACATCCTACCTCTCCTTGCTAACATCCCACGGCCAAAGGAGATAATGACTCTATTGGCTCCAACCCTTTCTTGACTTCATTTTCCTGCTGGAAATGGGTTAATAATTCAGAACTAAATACACATCCAGATTCATATTTGATTAATATTTACACCCGGGGTATAATTTTCACTCCCATGTGAACACAATAATTAATTTTAGCCAAACTTGGAAAATGATCAAAGGTCATCCAAGACCAAAGCCATCTGATTTGAAGAAAAACTGGTTTAAAGTCAAGGTCACAGGAAAAGGTCAAACATTTGGCCCAATGCATACAAATACGGCATTTTTAAAATGGTTATTTTGAGAAATACAGCTATGATTGCTATTAAACATTAGTAAAACAAAGTCAGAACTGTTTCACTCTTGAGTAAATGTGGAGGCCACATAACACCACAGATTATGGTATCATTAAATCAAAATAATTAATTTGCATGAATCAGTGTCAAACATGTAATGTCCAGATGTTGTACTGACTGCATGCCCCTTGTAGCAGGGGTCCCCAAATTCTTTCCTACGAAGGCTCAAAAATGAGTCCGGGTGGAGGGCCATGGGCCAAAAATAAATTTTAATGTGAAATCAAAGTACATTATATTGTATTTTGTACGAAGTTAACATTTAAAATCAAAAACTAAATTGCAATATATTAAAAAGACTTGTCTGGATTGTCCTTGCAGCATTTTATTAATGTGCAGACTGTAGAGATAATAAAACATGTTTCTTTTTATATAACAGACAGTATTTCAAAGGATGGACACCTCCCTGACAGCATGTGCATGCAAGGTGCATTTGAAAATTAAGCTGAAAATGGCTGTATTGTAAAATGTCTCCAGACAGACCTTACATCACATTCTTCAATGATGTGATGAAGGCAAAACAGGCCTCATGAAAAATCTGCTTTTTTTTCTGCGCTCACTAGATGGCAGTGTTCACTCAAAAAAGGGCTGACCATCACAGGGACTGCACAGCGCCCCACAATTTCTACATGTAAAATTGTGGTCAGACATGGAACTGCAGCAAGCCCTATCAGACTGCCACTCGAGTGGAAATAAAAATACATCTTTTGCTGTAAACATCATGTTGGGCAACTTAACGGCCAAAATAACGGGAGAACACACTAAACGTTAGCCCGTGGGCCCCAGCTTGGGTGGCCCTAACTTATAGTTTTCCAACATCGATTTCCTTGCCATTTACATTTCGAGGAGACATGAACAGATTTTAGTGGGATTTGGTGGAGATGTAGGTCTTTGGTAAAAAAAAAAAAAAAAAAAATAAAATTTTAAAACAGAGGCAGACACACATTA
>CABFOU010170894.1:0-11449 GCA_900660325.1 Opsanus beta
ATGTTTATTATGGATTTAACATCTCGTCATAATCGTTCAAATGAGCTGCGGTGTGATGCGCGCTGACGCATTGACTCGCAGTGACGCACGGCGTTTTCGAATAGATTGCGCAATGTTCACGTGTAGTTCACAAAATTAATGCAAACCAGAGATTTTGAACAATGCGGGATTCAAATTTGTGCAAGTGTCAAGGTACCTTTTAGCCTGTAAAAATCCATAAATTAGCCGCTCCGTTGTTTAAGCCGCGGGGTTCAAAACGTGAGAAAAAAGTCGCGGCTAATACACCGAAAATTACGGTAATGTACTCTCTCTGCTTCTGCATTGTGATCGACTCCTCCCATTTGCTCCCTTCAGAACGCGAACTCACGATCTCCAGCGTGGGAGGCGGGCGCGCTGACCAGTCAGCTAAAACCCGGGCTGAATCCTTCGGCTAAAACCTGGGCTGAATCCTTCGGCTAAAACCCGGGCTGAATCCTTTGGCTAAAACCTGGGCTGAATCCTTTGGCTAATGGGGGAGTGAGGCCTTTTGACTACCACATGCACAGCGACTCCTGCTGGCCTCCATCACATTTGCAGCGGACACACATACACATGCAACATCAAACTGATGTGTTTGACGCTCTTTGTGTTTGATGTGACGTGTTTCAGCCCTTCACATCTACATGGGAGTGAACCCCCTCATGGTGCATGTATTAACATAGGCTACTGTATCAGGAGCCCAAAAGGGACATATCTATCATATCATGTTTATCATTTTGCAGCATGGCTAAAGCCTGAAAAAAAAAAAGAAAAAAAAAGAGGATTGGTTGCTTCTCTATACACTGTCTACTGGTTGCTAGTGCAGGTTAACAAGTTTGAGAACCCCAGTTTTTTGTCAAATGTAAGATCATGCATATTTGTTATGACAAGAGAAGGCTATGGAGTATGAAATCCCAACACCAAAGAAACAAAAACATGAAGTGAAATGAAATCATGATCGATGACAGCAGATCTGCAGCCTCACCACTGGATGACAAAATCGAGCTTCAAGTTAACTTTATACATATTAGGTTACTTTTAGATTTGGGTAGTAAGCTGTTACATTGAGTTTGCTTAACACTGAGTGTATATTCAGTTGTCTTTGCACTCTGTTAGCTTTATATTGATTTTTTTTTTTTTTTTTCATGCAGTCTGCAAAAATTTCACAAGTAACTCTATAAAAACTACAACATATTCAACTCAGAAATTTGGAGTTGTGACCAGTGAACGTCTAATTTTGGACCATGTTGGCATCTTTTATCATACAACCATAATGTTTATGTAGCTTTTCAGTTAGCTTCATACATGCTTATTTTATGTTCAGTTAGCTTTGGAAGCAGTTAGTTTTATGTTTAGTTTTGTATTCTGTATTCTTTATATTTAGTTTGTTTCATGTTTAGTTAGATTTAGAGACAGCTTGATTAACTTCATGTTGCATTAGATTCAGTTAACTTTACAATTAGTTTTATGTTCAGGTCAGATTGTATTTAGTTATTTTTTATCTTCAGTTCCTTTTAGGTTAATTTGGCTTTTTAATTAGCTTTGTATTCAGTTAAACTTATATCCAGTAAGTTTTAGATTCTGTATTCTTTTCAGTAAGCTTCATGTGTACATCACTGGCAGCACAGCAGAACAGGAATTTGCGCTGATACTGCTTAGAATAAGACCTTGAGTTCAGTTACACCTAAGCTCCTTTACGTGTGTAGTTTGCATGTTCTCCCCGGGTATATGTGGGTTAGCAGAAGAAATACGTTCATTATCTGCCCTGACACCCATTGGCGCTCGTGCTTATCACCAGATATCACAACGTGAAGTGGACAAGGGTCTATCTCTGCACAAAATACTGAGTATGTACTTAACGTAGGTTCGCATGTATGACGCAGTCATTACTACAGGTGTACTTGAAGTAAGTGAGCAAGCAGTAGGGACACAAGCCGTATGTGTTACGCCGCCACCATCTTAGCTGTTCTTTGACTTGGATGTCAACAGATGACACATGTTTCTATTTTGCAATGGCAAACTGTTTTAAACGGCTCCAGATATTTGCACAATGGCAGGGCTCCTTGGATGGCACTATGTTTCATGTTTGTCCACTACCTTCTTTGAATTTTTTTCTGGGAAGTTCTTCTTCAGTTCACAGGCACCAGCTGCATCATGGGATAGAGTAGTGTAGTCCGTTTGCACACTATGGAGGTAGTAGATCATCCAGGTACCATTTGAGTACTACTAAATGTAACTGCCTACTATAATATAGGAAGCTCGTATGCATATTCAGATGTGGCCTATGACTTTCCCTGGATGGGAATTCAGTCCATTGAAGAGATCCAGTGATCTCTTGTGATGGTCTAGTGGTTAAGCATTGGGCTTGAGACTAGAGGATCCTCGGTTCAAACCCCAGCCTGACCGGAAAATCACTAAGGGCCCTTGGGCAAGGTCCTTAATCCCCAAGTTGCTCCTGGTGTGTAGTGAGCACCTTGCATGGCAGCACCCTGGCATCGGTGTGTGAATGTGTCTGTGAATGGGTGAATGCGAGGCATCATTGTAAAGCACGTTGAGCTTCTGATTCAGATGGAAAAGTGCTATATAAATGCAATCCATTTATCCAGGATGGGGGTTTTCCCTCACTTTAATGAATATTGCAAGCCTTTTTTGTAGTAATTTTGGCCAATTTCCTATTAAATGACACATGCATATCAATAAAATATTCTTTTTAAAAACACAAATGGCAAATGGTTTGGAATACAGACTGGGGCTAATATGGCTGAAGGGTTTGTAGCGCTCTGTCAGAAGGACACGCTCAACTGAGTTCCCACCTAGCTGTAATTTCTTTTTAAACATCTGGGTCAGGATGGCTTCTTGAACATTCCCCAAGAAACCATGGGGCCCTTTCTATGTTTCTCATTTCCAAAGTATGAAAGATGATAATAATAACAACTCATGTCTCTATGGGGGGGGGGAGGTGAAAATCCAGACAGAAATAAAAACGAAAATGAATCGCTGCTTGGCAGCATGATTTAAGATAAGGGCCTCACATCTACCGCCAATAAATCAGAGCGGCATCTCCTGTAATCCAAGCGCATTCCTTTAGCATGTCAGCTAACAACTGTATCTTGTCTACACCCTCACACGAGACGGCTGCTTGTCACGGCTCACTGAGCTGCTGTGCTCCAGTAAGAACATGTGCAATTACACCTGTTTGATTATTTTCTTTAAACTCTCCATTGCTATCTGCTGTAGCAGCTATGGGCACCCAGTCACGTGCATGCATGTGTGTGTGTGTGTGTGTGTGTGTGTGTGTTTGGGGGGTAATTAATGCAGCTTCGACAAATGTTGAGCTACAACTCACTGCACTGGAGCAGGGATTGCCCCGTAGCAAAGTGGAAGGCTTTAGTGTTGGGAAGGGGGGGGAGGTGAGGTGTTGTCGGCCGGATTTGCTGAGCCAAGGTCTGTATCATACGAGAGAGCAAACCTGGCAACGCTTAAAAAAAATTGTACAAATACAGCTGCACACTATAGAATGTCATTAAAAAGAAATAGTTAAAAGGCTAAAACAATCCTGGTGGAGTATCGTTTAATGTTTATGATGAAAGCTAATCCTCTTTCCTGTGTGGAAAGGGGGCTAATATGAACGTAAGACATACTTCCCTAAGAGATCTGTGCATAAACAGTTCAACCTCTCTGACCGCTAACGATTCGTGTGTGTCAGTCTGTAATCCTGCCAGCAACACCGTAATCTTATTACCTTTACGTCGTAGCTCAGTTTAATTTAATCCAATGAAAGATAGGAGGAATTAACCCAGGTATTACAATGGACAGCGGCTCTCGGGTTGTCTTCACAGCGATATAAGTGGACCCGTTCATAATTACCCACTGTGAGCGAGTGGTGGATCTGAAGCGGCCTTTTCGTTCTTTTAACTCACATTTTTTTTTTTACTAACATATCTCTGACACAGCTGAATACCTTTCCCTGTGCCAATATTCCATTTATTATAACACAGAAAAAAAAAAGGAAGCAAATCCGGCATTTGGGTTATAAAGTGAAACCAGGACAGAATCCGTGATTATTATGTCTCTGCTGCACTCAGCCCAAGGGGAACCTTCAATTAGCTGTCATACAGAGTGAGCGTATGGAGTGATATTCTCCAAAGTACCGCCAATAGTCAGGACAGACTTATTCATAACCACTTTGTGTGATCCGACGCCCACACATTGTTGCACTTGAATGCATCTCAGCGGTTCTGTTATTACCACTGGGGTTATAGGTCTGGAATTGATGACAGACAATGAGACAGAAATCCAGGAGAGAGGGAGAGGCGAGAGGAGCACGGCTCGTCGAGTGTTAGCGGAGCGCGTGTGCGCGCGCGCTCAGACGCACGCACGCACAGGAAGCCCAGATGAGACGTTACTAGGAGTCTGTAGTCATGCCGTGGTGACAAATGAAAACCGACAGTGAGTGTGTCTTTTATATTATGCTTAATGGCTTCACTTTCACTCGGCACCGCATGCTTGTTCATCAGGCTAATGCTTCACACACATTATCAGGTGCTGTTTGTCTTGCCAGGGTGTGTTTGGGGGGAGGGGGGGGGATGGTGCAGGAACATGCGTTTACCATTTGTTTCAGTTAATTTGCCTCATAAAACGCTCAAATAATTATTAGATCTCAGTCGTCCCCTTCTCTGTCGCGGAGTAATCTCATAATGACGTGAGGCCGGGGCTGCTGAGGAGATTTACCTCTTTGTTCACCATTTAGCGGGAACATTTCTAAGGTAAAAAGAACGACTGTGAAACTTGTCTCCTGAGTGGTAATCACCTCCTAATGGAAGTGGAAGAGCAAAGTCAGTGGGACCTCAAATCACTTAAAGGAGGTCATCACATTTTCATTTCACATCTACCTTTTACATTTAAATATGACAGGAGTTTCCTTTTTAATACCCACAAGGTCTCATAATTCCCCGTCTGTTTGTGCAGAAACTACTTTGCTACCAGCAGTATTTTAGACCAAAAGAATTCGGTTTAGAGTTTAGTTGCGTACGTCACAGTACGTGTCCGTGTTTGTACAAAACGTTGTGGCGGCTGGTGGCAGAGAGATGGATTGCTCAGGCGTTACTGTGCTTGTGCTTCTCCTCCCTCTGGAAAGGGGGCAAGGCGAGCTGCAGCTCTTTTCCATTTAAAGCAACAGGCACAGAAACAAGTAGATTTTTCAACACCTGAAAATGGGTGATTCATTTTATTTTATTTCACTTTTTTAAAGATGTGTTAGCTCAGTGCCTTTGAGGCATTTTTGGATAAAACTTAAAATTTCTATCCTTAAATCTGTAAGCCCTTACTTTTTATTTTTTTATTTTATTTTTTACAAGTAATACAAATAATTTACTTTGTAGCCACTATGATCTTCTGCCATAGTTTTCAACTTAATGGGTCATAATCTAATGTCACCAATATGATCAAATTTTCCCTTAAAAAAAATTGAACCACGTTGATAAAAATTGGGACAGGACCCCAAAACACACTGAAGAATTCAGCTTCCCGGCATGTTGTTCAAGAGAGAAAAGGCACTGTTCGCTGCATATACGAGTGTAAGCTTCAAAGAAAAGCAGTCAACCTTCAATTATAACTGAATGTGCAAAATATAAAACAATTTAAAAAAATTTAAAAAAAAGACTGACAGAAACAAATAATAACCATAGGCCACCAGACATCCTGCTGGGAAGAATTATGATACAATCTGTACATATTTCTCAAGGTCTTGCTGAACAGCTGCTAGACACAGGCCTGTTGTGTCAATTGTCAATATTACCGTGAGTTAGCGCTACAACATTGTTTCTTGTTTTGTTAACATTAGTCAGTGTGGAGACTAACATTTCTTCATAGCTTTATTAAAATATTTTTTCCTTTATTTTTTCCTAGTTGTAAGTCTGAAATTGCAGATGTCTAATTTCCACTGAATGCAGGACAAACTTTGAACATTGTGCTTCCTCCTTCATGCTGTCTGCAAAAAGTATTTCCAGTATTTCCACTGGAAATAACACTACATTTCCATAAAATTTTAGTGTTATTTAATTTATCACCACCATTAGCACTAATGAGCAGATAGTGAAAGCTTGGTTACCTTCGATCCACAAATGTTGCCATAGTAACTGGGGCAATATGCCAGTGATAGGTTTTAATACCTACATCCAAGGCACTTGTGATGAAACTCAATGCCTAGGCCTCAAAAATGTGTTAAGCAAACACTCAAACAAAAATTTAGTTAGCTTTCGCTAGCTTGGTAACTACAAAATGGGGTGCATGTTTGGACTTAATTCGTCTCACGTCGGTCTTGCCCACGCACTGCCTCTTTACCTATTTATGGGTTGGCAAGGAGTAATATTTTTACTTTTATTTCTTTAAATTTGTTTTTTCAGTTCAATGATATTTAACCCTATATAACCAATTGTGTCATATTTGCTACACGAGTTTCTGAGGAATCCTATGGCCATTTTTTGATGTGTTGAGCTTTAAAGGGTTAAAAATGGTTACAGTGATAGAAAATCCACTGTTAAAATGTAGGGATTTTTTTTAAGTTCAGTAAACACCGGATGATTTATAAATCAACGAGTAATAATCATGATTTCAATTTTCGCCAAAATAACTGAGCAGCCTTAAATTCAACACAAAGTAAATTCTGTGAAAATTCTAACAAATACTGGTTTACTTTAGTACAGTAGGCAAACGGACCAACATCAGCTTTCTGCAACGCCGGATAAGAGTCTGTTCAGAACCAAATTCAGTCAGTGCAACCAGTAAAATTTGATGAAGGGGAAACATAACACCTTTGCCACTTTCAGGTAATTCTATATCAAGTGTTGATTTACTTGGTAAAAGGTGTTGAAGTTTCCAAAAATAAAGTACAAAATCACATCTTCAACCATGCATTTCACACAGTCCTGTGGACACAGCCTTACTTATAAACTTGTATGGAAATGGAACTGTTCTTGAGTATGAAACAGTGCATGATTTATAATACATTTGTGATGCATTCTGATATCAAACAATAATAACAATAATACACAAAGGAAATTGGATTACACGTCTTTCACTCTGCGCTGCATATGTAGCTGTGAAGGGGAACACGGCATATGATTGCTTGTGCATCAGCAGTAAATATGAAGAAAGCTGAGTGAAAATTCGTATAATTTCCCACGAGCCATGTCCTTGTGAGGGTGTTACGGCATGCGTCCATGTCTTAGGGAACAAAACCTAATAGCAGGATTATGTTATTTACTGCTGTCTCCAATATTCCTCTTACCCCCACAATGCAAATGCAATGATTCTAACGGACACAGGCAGGCGGCCAGGGTGCACAACCGCACAAACAAACACAGGTGTGTACTCGTGCACGCACTGCTATGCACCCTCACGCACAAATGACACCAAAGTATAGAGAACAGATGTAGCAGCTGCCACATTACAGCTTCTCTTTTTTTCCGCCACATGCAGCTTTCTCAGTACTGTACGTGCCTCAAATTTCAAACGCCAAGTCTAAGTGTGCCAAGGAGGCAGATATTTAATGCAGTACACAGACGGGACTGTCCATTTCAGGCTTGCGCGCATGCGAGCACGAAAACAAGCACGCGTGCACAAACACAATTGAACACAGATGTGCAACGCAAATGCCATGCGGACAAACACAGACATGCATCTACACA
Source organism: Opsanus beta (assembly GCA_900660325.1). Classification (NCBI taxonomy): domain Eukaryota; kingdom Metazoa; phylum Chordata; class Actinopteri; order Batrachoidiformes; family Batrachoididae; genus Opsanus; species Opsanus beta. The sequence goes on from CABFOU010170894.1 coordinate 7,707, forward strand.
ATAATCCGGCCCTTGTGAAATAAATCTCCTCGAAGACGTACGTCACAAGGTGATGAGGGACCTGTGTGATGTCTGAGTAATAATTCTTTTCAGGCCACTTGTAATCAAACAAGAGACCGCGGATCCCCTTGGCTACGAGACTCACAACCATAATCGCAACGTCTTTCTATTCGTTTTATGTAAAACAACTCTGAATCATCACCCTGGCTTCTGCTGCTGCTCGTGCGCTTGTACGCTGTCAGCAGAGTTCCTTTGGTCACGCTGTGTACAGTAGTTCAACACTGGTGTAAGACATTCCGGGGGAAGTGGCAACTAGCAGCTTGGGGAAATAGACGTGCGGTGAAATAGTGTTCTTCGCCTGACAACAACTGGCCCGTCGTGTGTTACGACGCTTAGTTCTGGATGAGCAGCAGATAGGGTGATCGGATTTCAGAGGAAACAGGTGACCCGATGACCTCATGGGCTGAATAGACTTTATTACCACCAGACGCCGTGATTATCCCACAGTGTCACATCAGACACATCCCGGGATTTTTCACATTTTATTGCTTCAGTTAAATAATCCCCCCACCCCCCATATAACCAAGAAAGACAACCGCTGGGTTATGATGTCAATGGAGTAATGTCATGGTATGCCATAAAAATTTAAATAAACTTGACATATGGGGATACAGCACTTTCACGAGGAAGGAGACTTTAACCTCAAGACTTTCCTTACAAATTATAGCACCACATAGAGCACCCTGAGATTCCTGTGTGCGTCATCTCTCACAATTCTGCAGTACATTATTGTTAGCCATTTTCTTATGAAATCTTCAGATGTTTTTGGCATGTACCCTATAAAATGTAGTGAGTGAACAGATGGATGGACAGGCAGACAGATTTGATCTTTCAGGGACCCATAATGCAACACATGCATGGCATAGTTACAGTTTCAGTGGCAGATGTGGTGTGAACTGCAGTTAACATGAACATTAACATTGTGTTAACACAGAATCCAAGTGTCGAAAGACCAGTACTTGAAAAAACAGAATGAGAGGAAAAAAAAAAAAAATCACTGCAGATTTTTGGATGTCAGCAAACTTATAAACAAGCTCAATGAATTTAATCAAGTCCAATTTAATTCTTTGACTATGCTTAACTTGTCTTTTCTGCTCTACTTATTGCACACAGCAAAAATTCCAACACCTGAGTTGCTTCAGAATACTTCAAGAGACTGGTTTTCCCGCATCTGTTCACTGCTAAGTGAATGCAGGCTGAGAGTGGAATTACGCCATGCGCGCAAGGAGTTATGGCTCCCTGGAATAGGGAATGGAGTCCACCTCATCCAGTTTGTCCACATGATAACCTCAAAACCAACAAATGCTCTCACGATCCAAAGTAAAGTGCAGATAATGAGGCTAAACACATTAAATTTTGGTGAAGTTTGATGGAGCAGATCAATCTATAAAGCAATTTTGGTTAGCCTATGTAATATCCTATCGACATGTCTTGCCACCTGCTGGATGGTTAGTGGATGGATTAGGAGCAGGTGTGGTAGTCATTGGAACTCACATGTCACTTTTTGTTTGTTTCGCAGCGGTTATGTTCTAAAACTGAAATAACACGGTCATACCGCCGCACAACCCAGCAAAACAGATTTTGTATGAATTTATTCCCAAAAGAGAGTGAGGAAGATGGCTTCGTGAGATATGCAGTGAATGGGGTATGTGAGAGAGATAAATTTACTCAATCAGAGAAATTCAGTGTGATGGCCAAGTGGTCACTGTGCTTGCTTCCAAAACAGAATGTTCCCGATTAAAAACTGCCCATGTTCATTCTCCATATAATGTGTTGTTGCATCAGGAGGGGCATACATTGTAAAACTCATGCCAAATCAACATGCAAATCCGTAACACATCTGCTGTGGTGAGCCTGAGCAAAAACGGAAAAGTTGGAAGAACTTGCTTTTCCATTGTAAAACGCAAATGTCACAAGTCAACATAACCCTGTGTTAAGGAGCTGTAGCAGACACTTCTTCATTCTCTCTATGTGCCTCTCAACAAATGTGTGGTTTGAACATTTGAAATACTGTATAACTGTCAGTATCTACACTTTCATTTCAAAGCCTCCGTCTGGTGGAAACCAAGGCCGCTGCTGCTTGTTGTTGTCCATACAGTGATATCACTAAAACACAACACCAAATACGAAAGTATATTTGAAGGAGAGACGGTAAGGGGACCAAACAGTCTTGTGAGATTTCTGAGTGTTTTCTCTGTTGAAATGTGTCTTGTTTCTTTTGTAAGTTTTTTTTTTTTATGAAAGAGAAGAGATTCTGCACCCAAAATTTGTCTGTTAGTATTCCTGATTTTGTTTTATTTTTTGCTGTATTGTATGATACCACTGGGTAGCACAGTTTGTGCTGATTTTATGGCTTTAAGCACATGATGATCCATAAAAACATCATGACAGGGAAAAAAAAAATAGAAAAAAAAATGATGACATGAAAGAAGAATGGTCTGCTGTAGGCACTGAGGGTTAATCCCTGTTCTGCTAATGCAAGTAACTGAGGGCGAGCGTCACGCTGACCTCTCATCTATAAGGGACACACTTGCCATGATCACATAAGTGGATTTTAAGACCAATTCTGAGCTGTAGGCGATTGATTTTTGCCTTGGATTGACTCTGTCCTTGTACTCAGTCCACATCAGAAGGAGCCTGATGACAAATAAGAATATGACAACAAACCAAGGATGAACACATTGCATCACAAACTATTCAATCAAATCTGCTTTGCAAATTTGTGGAAGACTCCGAATGACATTGCCAAAAAGCCTATATAAATCAAAAATGTCCAGTACCAGGTAAATGTTGCAAAATATGTAACAATTATGAATAAATATAAATATGTAAAATAGGGAGTTCCCTATCTGATCTCGAAGCTCAAATAATTTTTTTGACTGCTCAGAATCTGATTTATTAATGCAGAGCTGTTCAATTGTCAAGCACATACATTGTATTTACTTTATTGTATTTACAGTGTACTCTGTGCAAGTGTACTATCGAGGAAAATACAGATACTGGATCAAGACTCTGTATCGGCTGTTACTCAATATTACCGTGTTTTCTGAAGTATGAGTCTTGTTTTGTTTTCTAGTTTGAGAGGTCCTGCAACTTATACTCCAGTACAATGTATACTCAATTAAATACAGAAAATGACTCAGATCAGGATCAGGGCAAAAAACAAAAACTGGATCAGAGCATCCCTAATATAAAACATATAGTTGTCACCTTCAAAAATGCATAATGTACTCTGCATGTTATGATTTTTACAATCAGTTTATTACTAGTGCGTTGCCCGTGGGGATCCATGGGCTCTAGATTGGGTAGTGTTTATAAAATAGGTAGCTTGCATTTTTCAAGGGTGGTAATAAATTATGCAAAGTTTCTATAATGATTTGGAATGGTGTGTGAATCCAGAATGTAACGATCAATGTCCATTGTTCACTGTTGTTAGCTAATGTCCATAGTTTCTCCAAAAACATTAGTCCTATCAACGTTCTGTTCTGGCGGCGTTCATCCTTGACCCAAAACACATAACCATACCAAACGGCAAATGTCAGCTCTCCCCAGTTTCTCCGTGAACAAAGTCATACACACGCATACACGTACACTGAGACCACTTGGCTTTTAATATATAGATTGGGAGATCAACATATACACACACACACACACACACACACACACATACATCTATCTATCTA
>CABFOU010174397.1:0-10125 GCA_900660325.1 Opsanus beta
TTCAGAGATTTTATTGTTAGTTATCTTGACTCTTCAAAAGCTGTATTTTATTTTATTTTATTTTTTTCATTTTAATTTTTATTTTATTTTAAAAAGAATAATCTTATATGAAATCAAAGGTGATTAGAGTTCTCAAAGGCTTGAATGCTATATTTTTCAAGTGTACAACATTTAACTGAAGTAATCTCAAAGAACAAGCTCCACAAAACTACACTCTTCCAATCAACTCCGCCCCAGAAGTACACTGTGTGTGCGCTCGCTGTTCTGACAGGTGTGAACGCTGAAATTATGCCAGCCAACAGTCCTCCTGAGAGAAGTCTAGACTCTCCCCTGAGTTGAAACCTCAAGCTGGAACTCCCTGAAGTCAGTGGCAGGCTCAGTATTTTTACTGTTTATAATAGATGACATTTAGAAAATATCAGGCCAAAATGGCAAAAATATGTATGAACTCTTTGTTCAAATATTTCCCAGACGTGAGTTACTTCAGGGTAACAAATAATCCTCAACAAAACCATGTTCTTATGTCAAATCTAGTAATTACAGTATGCTCACATGCAGCTCATTTGCACTGGAATAAATTTAAAGCTCGGCAGATAATGGCTGGTATTAAATCAAATTCACCCTGCCTTCTCCCTGTGACCTGGTTGCAAAGTAAAAACACTTTTTGTTGTTTAATCTACTACAGTGCTGTTGAATGTAAGGTAGATTATTTGCATCTGCAAATTGTTTGAAACTGTTGTTCAAACAGATCTAACTCAAAGTTCTTGGATGATTGGAATATTTTCAGCAGAAATTGAGGAAGACATCATGCACAGGGAGTATTTCTAATCAGGTCATTAAAAAAAAATATGCACAAAATTCCTGACTTAGATGTGGCTCCATCGTGTAAGAGTTTGGCCTGTTACTTCAAACACACTCAACATCTGCCAAAAAGCAACCATGATGGTGAAGAGTTTTCCCCAAGTTAGCCAGCCCCAGTGGCTGTCGTAAGTAGTTCAGTGAAGGTTGGGGGAAAAAATGTAAGTACTCTCGACTTGCTTCAAAAACAAACTTAAGCGAAAAGGAGTTTGACCCATGATCATTTGGGGGAGGTCAGGAACAGTCATTCATTTCTATACCCGCTTACTCCAAATAAGCATCACGGGGGTGTTGGAGCCTATCCTAGCAGTCACAGGGTGTGAGGTGGGGTACACCCTGGACAGGACGCCAGTCTATTGCAGGCGAGTGTCAGGAACAAGTTTTCCAAATATGCACAAATCTTTTTTGGCAGTGGAAAAAAAAAAAAAGTTATTTACGAGTACAATCCTTGAAAAATCAAATAGTCGAGGAGACCATCTCCTTTTCTTGCAGTATGTTATGGTTGGCCATAGGAAATTAGGCAGTCAGATGTACCCCAAATGCAGGACAGCCAGACACAGGGATGGAGAAAGGAACAGTTTAATAAACAGTCACTGTTCACACAAACGTCAATATAAAGTGCAGAAACTACTTCTAGAAATGCAGACTGAACTCCGGGATCTTCTTTAATGTGTGACTGTGACTCAGGAATTTTTTTCTGGAAAGTGCAGGTAAACTCAGGGATCTTCTTAGGAATGGTGCAGACTACATTCGGGAATTCTCTTAATTAAGGGTGCAGGCAAACACTCGGGAATCTTCTTCAGTATTGGTGCAAACCAAACTCAGGTATTCTCTGATTTAAAGTGCGGACAAAAACTCATATCTACTTTGGTATCGGTGCAGACAGGCTTGGGATGAACTGTCTGTTGAAAAATGAGATTCCTCAACGGAGAGTTCATCCCAAACCACAAACTCTCTTGCCAGGAAGGTGAGTAATAACTAGACAGACGAACAGCCCTCTTGGACAAGGACGTTCAGAAGACACAAGGACAAACTACTTCCTCAACTGAGGGAGAGTGAAAAACATAAATCTTCTTTCCTCAAATCTTCCTTTCCTCCACTGAGGGAGAGTGCAAAACAAATCTTCCCCAGGAAAATAGACTCGGAAGAAATTAAGGGTAAGCCAAACAGAGTACTTACAAGATGGCAGGACAAGAGGGAAAAATTGCAAGGAAGTGGAAGGAGCAGGAACACCAGAGACAAACCAACCACAGTGAGTAGAATGGACCCGCAACCTGAAGGAAGACAAACAGTGACTGAAATAACCCAGCTGATTGGAGACACACTGGAGACTGGAGATGTGGAAACCAACAGGTGGGATGAATCAACAGTGAAGATGTGTAAGGACCAGACAGAACCCCAGAGGGAGATAGAGAGAGACAGACGTGTAAGGAGCCTACAAGAACACCAGAGGGAGGTAGAGAGAGAGAGACAGTGGTGTCCTTGTAGGTTCCTTACACCTGAGGGAGGTAGAGAAAGACAGAGTGAAGCAGAGAAAACAGAGGAGGACAAAAGTGAAACAGAGAAAACAGAGACTAAGACGAACAGTAGAAATGAAAGAGAAGACACTCACTCACACGCCCAACAGAGCAGGACAAGTGAATGAAAGACCTAAAAGGACGAGGGACAGGAAATACATGGACAGAACCTCAAAAAACAACCTGACTAGGACCGGACACAACACAGTATTTTTATACCAAAATATGGTTCAACAACCATTTTATGATTCATGGAACTGAATTGGAGCTGATTTGGAGAAGCATCTGGTTTGTTGATAGAACAGGGGAGCATTAGCTCAAAAATTGGCCAAATAATGGAAATTTTGTGGAAGAAGCTGAAATTTGGAGGATAGGTCCAGAAAAATGTGTAGAATCACATACGAAAAGTTCCCAGAAATCCCACTTGTGGCTTTTTCAAAATTCAGGATGCCTTCCACAATGGCCACCATTTCTTCGATAATATTCCCGATTTTATCGTTTTGGATCTCAATGCCCTGGGCACTGCTGTGAATTCTCATACTTATGTCACCTTATGCACAATCACCACCACAGGCCAAACACTTTGCTTTTTTATGCTAAAAAGTCTTGGAAGTATAATTTCAGTGACTGAGCTGTTGGCATAGATGGGACTATGGTCTTCACCGTGTTGTCCTTACAGAGATTCTATTTTTGTGAAGACCAGATTATGTAGATATGTAGTTGCAACATTTCTATCACTGCATATTCTCTGACAAATTGGTGTTTTTTTCATTTATTTATTGGGATGACCTATGCAGATGGTCAACCAACTGAGTCCTATAATCAAAAAAATAAATCAATAAATAAAATAATCTGTATTCACTCATCGGAGTGCCCAGGGCATTCTGCGTGAAATTCTGCCTGAAGAGGGGTTGGGCCGATTCACGAACACAGCCAATGTTATGTTTGTCGGAACGCCCACTTTAATGTCTTTAAGTGTCTGATTTCATCACAAATAAAAAAAATAAATCACAAATAACTCACATGTTTGTGTCCGTTTTGTCCTGTACAAATCCTTTTCTCATTCATTAAACGTGTTCCTTGTCAGCTGATGTCTGGCGAGTCCGTCGGAAAGTTGCGTACATGCTCAGCACTTTGAGTGGACATCAGACGGAGTACTTTCCAGGTGGTTGTTTTGTCCTCTACTGGTTCTTAGCTTGCCAGTGAACATCCAGCCAATGTTAAGCTGCTTTCTCATGTCGGCAGCATAAAAACCGTCACAGCAGAATTCCGTCTGCAACGGCAGACTGCAAGAGGTGATGTGATGCATGGTGGCACACCAGCATTTGGTGTTTGTCCGTGCATTCCATCAGAGCTTGAAATCCACATATGCTAGCTTTGTGAAGGTCTAGCATCTTAGCCTTCACAAAGCTAGCCATAAACTTCAACATAAACTTCGATTCCACCACAACTAAGACCAGCGCACCCTGATGTTTTCGTCACAAATAAGATGTGGAAGAAACTCATTATTTTTTGCTTTTTACGATGTGTTGGGGTCACAAAATTATTTAATTCTGGATGGCCGTTTAATCAACTTTGCAGAAAATAAATTTAATTTAGGGTGGACATTTAACTGACTTTCTTCAAAAAAAGAGGTTGGGCTGATGCTCAGCCCTGGGCAGTATGATGCACTGGTGTGGTAATTTCATGCTGTATAAATAAACTGAAGTGAACTGAGGTGCCTCTTTTTGCACCAATTTGCACAGCCAACTCACCTAGGAAATTGGCATGTGGCACATTTCTCTGAGCATCATCAAGCACACAGGGACCTCAGTGTTGAGGACCCCAGTGGCTGGAGAAGGTCAAGAGGATGCATAAGTTTCACCTGGCTGTCACAATTGATTAATACTTTTGAGTGGTGGGGATGGACCAGTTGTCCACCTGTGTGGTTCCTATGTTACGGTTTGGCTCTGGTTGGGACTGGAAGATGGCTGAACCCAACTTCAGGGAGTAAGAAAGATAATGAGTGAAGTGGAAACCAAGATTAATTGCTGAAAATGTGCAACAGAAAAATAAACGGGTTGGACATTGCCTGAGTGGAGACCTGACCCGCTCTGCCGTTGGAAGCTGGGCACTGTAGGCTGACATGGAGGGGGAGTTCCAAAACCAGAATGATGACAGGACTGGTGCCAGGTGGCCGCTCACGGAGCTGAGGAGTGACTGAGGGATGAAAGAAAAACAGGGTGGTAAGTGACAAGCACTTGTAATCACTGACAGTTCAGTTCAAGAAAGAGATACAGTCTCAAATGTGGCGTAGTGTCTGCACTGCTGGCGCCGACTGGCGGATGCAGGATAAAACTGCACTGAGTGCCTGGCATGTCTGGAGAGGAGGAAGAACCAGAATCTTGCAGACAAAAACAAAAATATTGTAGACTTAGCTGGAATGAGGGCTGAGTCTGGAAGCTCAGAACAGCAGGACGCTGGAAGACACTGGAACGTTAGAGAAGATGATGCTGTGTAGGAAAAACCAGAAAGCACAATAACTCTATTTAGGGAAATAGAGGGGCCAGGATTACCTTGAGAAATGAGCTGAGTTTCTGGCAAAGCTGGAATGACAGGCCGAGGTTTAAAATGCACAGAGACTAATGAGGTCGTGATGCGCTGCAGTTGGAATTTTGCAGGTGTATCAGCTTCTCAGCTCCGTGTGCGCGCCACCTGGAGGGAAAACAAAAGAAAACAGGAGAGAGGAGGCAGGAACCAGGGCAGCCCACAACATCCTATCTAGAACCCAAGCCGGTTCCATAGTGTGGTGGGTGCGGCAATGCATTGCACCAGCATATGCTTCTTTACTCAACCTGAAAAATGCAGTTTGTGTTCATTTTGAGATCTACTACCAGTGCCCTATTGACAGCTATTTGTTTGCTTTTCAGCCTTTTTAATGAGTTTCCAGTCATGCTAATCAAATATCAAAGGCGAACAGAACACTCAGAGGCTTGATTGATTACAATGGGGTAGCAAAGAGTGAACTTGTTTTTAAATTTGCTCGCTGACATTATACGATTCCATTGAAATACTAGAATCTTCCCACACTGGTCTTGTCAAAATCAGCCTTTAACAAATCCTTCATTGAGATTTCATCTTCAGTACACTTATTATTAGTTTGAGGTTTTTTTACAGATCCTGATTTTGCCAAGTCCTCAGCAAATGCGGCATACAGCTTTATTGTTGCGCTTTCAAACATTTAATGAAATTCAGAGTATTTCCAAAGTTTAAGCAGAGTAGGTTCAGTACTACAGTTTGACCTCACAATTTTGATTACTTACCTCATATGAGATTCTGACCAGTTGCATTCAACAACACTGTTGTTTATAGAAAAACATCCACCCAGTGTAGCCAGATGTTCTCACAGTTCACTCCTCGGGTCCTGCTTCTTTTAAGTCTAAGGCCAGTTCAATAAGGTTAGGTCTGGTCTTTGATCATACACTCATGCTCCGCATCACAGCATCCTACTCATGTTGAAACCACCTTGGATCCTGGATGGCAATTACCCAAGCAACAATCATCCCCACCTCCTGAAACTAGCCATCTATCTGTCACAACCAGGTGGTACGCAGGTGCCCCCTTGGAGTTTTCCAGTTAGGAGTTTCCCAGCCTCATCTGATTCTCCACAAATACTGTTACCGCACATTTGACACAACGTCTTTCCAGTGGAACCCAAGAATCCTCCAAAGATACGCGGTACCAGAGGCATCATCAACTTTAGTCACTAGTTTCTGTCCAAGTTTTCTAACAGTAGAGTAAGACAGGAAGTACCAAGACACTAAAGACGTGTACCTTCATTCCCCTGCAAAGGTATCAGCATTGCAAATACCACCGTCCAGGAACCACATAATTCCAGATATGCCTTGGTGGAAATGGTCTATAGTACGAGGGGCAATTTTGAGGTTTTGAGCCTGACCCACAAAAAAGTAGGATGTGGTTCTCCATCATTTACATTCTGAGAAACCAGAATTTCTCAAAAATGTGTGAAGTTTTGAGTCACTGGATGCAATGTTGAGAAATGTTGGTTTCGCAGAATGCAAAAGATGGAAAACCACACCTTACCTTTTCTGGGTCAGGCTCAAAACGTCTCAATCGTCCCTCGTATATATCGGTGAACAGACTGAAGTAATTTCATTTTCCTTGTATTGCATTCTGAAAGTTATCATGTCTTCAATCTATTTGTGCCTTTGTCTTTATTGTTAGAGTGAAGATTTCTTCTTATTACTGTGGTCTTGCGCTCTGCACAAAAAATGGTCCTCGGAGATCATTTCCACCTCAGAACTGTCAGTGGCCAAATATTTTCTTCTGATTCACACCCTTTGCTCAACATTGATTTGATTACCAAAGTCATTCGCTCAACGACATAAGCTGCACTTATCTTGGAGTTCAAACTGTATTTTCCCCACCCCCCATCCAAACAGCTGTTTTGTTTGTTTGTTTGTGAGTTTTCATTTTGGTTTTGAATGGAAACTGCTTGACTGTTGCACAATTCTGGAAACTCCAATGCATATGCTATAAGCATTAGCCTCTCCTCTGTTGGGAGCATTAGCTGTGGATACAAACATTGCTGTGTCTGCGCAGTTCAGTAAATTTGCACTTTCAACGGATAAAGTAAGGGTTATTCGGGAAGGGTTTAGTGACATTCATGACATTTATCCATTCATTTCTGGGATGTGGAAAGTAAAAAGCCTTGCTTGTCTATTTACAGCTGCTCCATCTTTTACAGCCAGCGATCCTTTTTGTTTTCAGTTTTAGCCACAGATTCAATGGGAACCTGTAATGGTCGCATGTTTGTTGTTCGAGCATAACATTTTTCCTATACAGTATGTACAAAAATGTGACTAAAAATGCTGTCTTCTACAGCATTACCTAAATGATATCATTAACCTCCAGCTGTGCTCGTGTAAAAAAAACACCCACCACTCATGAAGAGGTGAAGGTATGTTTTCAGCAGACAGCCATCACCTGAAAATCATAGGTTTTCAGAACTACTGCAGTCAGAATGGTGATGCAATTTGCACATCAGTTCAGTACGGAGGCCTACAGAAACCACAACACTTCAAAATTAAGACATTTTCCAACAAAGAAAACGTGTGTAAAACAAACACGTATCAGTTCAACAGGTAGCTGTGTCAAAAAATATCTTGCAAACCAAGAAAACACAAACAAATCTAACCTACAGGACATATATCAATTTAACATTACCAGGTAATAGTACCTGCAGGTATGAAGACATTTAATCTGACATTTGACTGTACTCACCTTGACCAGAACCCAAATGATTGATCTCTGGCTGACCTTGCCAGGGCAGTTCTAGAATCAAGAAGTCCTGTATGTGCTACATTTGTTCCAAATCAGGTTGAAAATGAAACTCCTTGACCTTGATCTTTGCCAAAAATAATACTTGAAAGGCAATTTTGTGGTCGGTCTTCATTGGCATGGCCAAGTTTGAGAGGAATCAGTTAAAGCACCTTGGAGGAGTAGGCCAACAAACAGACAGGCAGACGTGAGCTTGGCGCCAATGATTAACCTGTGGTAAATGTGATCGCAACTGGGCAACTGCAGAACCAACCTTCATATATGTGCCACATTTGGTGCAAGTCAGAGAGGAAAAACATTATTTTTGACCATTGACGTGAATGACCAACCCCTGGTGGCCCTCTGCCTGAACACATGATGTTTGAAGTTGCTGGACGCTATTATTTTGAGATGACCTGTGAAAGCTGGACACTTTCTCTGGGACTTCAAATAATGACATTCATTTTTGTTTGAATTTTTTGTTGTATTTCATTTTCCTGATTGTTGTTATTGTTAGTATGGCCTAAACAGTTGGTCACCTCTCTGAGTCTGGTCTGCTTGAGGTTTCTTCCTCAAAAACGCCAGAGAGAATTTTTCCCTTACTACCTACGTGCTTGTTCAGGGGAGTTGGTAAGGTTAGAAATTACCCTTGAGAAGCACCTTGGGGAAACTTGTGCTGTGATTTGTTGCTATATTGAATTGAAGTGGTATCTATGGTCATGAAATTTGGATAATGACCAAAAGAACAAGGCTGTGGATACAAGCGGGCGAAATGAGATTCCTCCATTGGTTATCTGAGCATGCACTCGGGGTGAGAAGCTTGAATATCTCAGAGGAACCCGGAGTAAAACTGATGCTTCGTCGCATTGAAAGGAGCTAGCTGAGGTGGTTCAGGCATCTGGTGAGGATGCCTTCCTAGGTCATCTTCCTAGGGAAGTCTTCCAGGCATGACCAATTCGGAAGAGGATACAGGGAAGACCCGGGACACGAGGGATTATATTTCTCACCTGGTTTGAGAACACTTCAGGATCCCCCAGGAAGAGTTAAAAGATTTGGCCGAGGGTAAAGAAATGTGGGATGAGCTGCTTGGTCTCCTCCCACCATGATCCTGACTGAGATAAGCCACAGAGAATGAATGAATGAAATAATTTTCAAGATGCTTTCCTACTTGTTGTAGAAATGATGGAGGTGGGGTTTGTGTGTTTGCTAGCACTGTCTTAATTTGGAAGTGTGGCATCTCTCTGCCGCCATCATAAGGCTTAAAACTAGCGATTGTAAGTTTGTGCTTAAACCTTAAATCACATGGCGTTTTCTGGTTTGAACTGAAAACACACCATCGGTCATCACAATGAAAGCTATTCCTGGTTGGTTGGATGGTGCTCAAGGGTGAAACAACAGCACATATTTTCCTCCACCTGTCCCTGCTCTCTGCGAGAGACAAGCGATATGGTAATGAGGTAAATGAATAGTGAGTCTCTGGGAAGAGTTTCCTCTATGCCTGTGCGCGTGGGCAGATGTGTGCGTGTCCAGATGCTCCCTTGGCCACTGCGGCCATTACTGTGCAGCAGCAAGCAGCCGAGCATGACATGCACCAGCTGGATGTGTGTACACCTCCACTGAGAGACGTGGGCTGAGCCAGTGTGAGAGACAGGAAGACAGAAGAGCATTGAGACATTGAGAGAAGGAGGTGTCATAGACAAGGAGACAGAGGAGATAGAGGAGAAGAGAGTAAGTGACACTGACAATGTAAAAATCATAGGCAAATCCTTGCTGTCCCCCTCACAATATTCTGGGCACATATAAAGAAACATAATAACACTCTGAATCCTGTGTCAGATTGGGTGGATGCATCAATGGTCATTCAAGTGCATGCCGATGTGAAACCTTCAATGTAGCTTGGCTGTGGGTTAGGGGTTGGGGGGTGGGGTCTGGTTTTGAGTTATGTTTATTCACTTTTAGATTAAGAAACTTTGGGTTTGGAAGTTTGGGTTCATGGATTACGACTACATCAGGTCAGGTCAAGGAGCGTGCCCTGGAGCTTGTTGTTGGTGCGTATACCACGCTATGGAACCGCTTTGGTTCCTGGATGGTAATTGCCCAGACACACAACCAGTCCATTCCCAACCTCTTGAATGTAGCCATCTATTGGAGCCAGGTGGGTGTACTCTTCACCTTTTCCACCGGCCTGGGTCCTCAACACTGAGGCAACTGTGTCCTGGATCATACCCCGTCAAATGCATCATATGGTCAAAATTACGAGCTGACATTTTCCTGCAATGCAATAGATACTCCTCATCTGAGTCCTCCTAAGGAATCGCTCACACAGAATTATTCCAGTAGTACCCAAGGCTTGCACCAAAGACATCTAGTCATTGCCTTACATCCATGGCAACCTAAAACAAATGTGTGTGTGTGTGTGTGTATATAACTA
>CABFOU010175483.1:1401-13757 GCA_900660325.1 Opsanus beta
CAACAATAAAGTAAAAAAAAAAAAAAACCTTTTTAAATTTGTTTTTTTTTCTCGCAAGAATAAGGCTTCCTGTTTGCTCACAGCAAGATGTTTGGCTTTTATTCCCTGTATCACATCCTGATGTGTGAACATCTTCTAATAAGAACTACTCAGACACCGTGTGATGTTTTGTGCACAGCTAAAGCCGCCCTCGAAGCACTAAAGTACAAAAAGTACTCAGGAATGTTGTCTGTATACTTGTAGGTATACAGGCAGAGAAAGCTCATCCACTGTTCAGCTGGAAACAAAGTTACCATTTTTCACTCACAAAGTTTCATGATTCAAACTTTCTCTGAAAAGACACAAATATGACTTTCAGGTAAATATCACAATACAAGCATATTTCATGCACATTAATTCGCTTTACGAGCAAAATGTGCAAGTTGGCTTGATGATATTAGCAGGCAGGACTTTTAAAGGTCTGAATAGTTAATTTGTTTATCATTTTTAAATTGATTTCATGATAAATTATTTTAAAATTGGCATTTGTCCAATGCGGTGGAGGACAGAAAAGTTTTCAGTATTTTGACATTGTCTGTTTTATGAAGTGTCTTTTTAGCAGGTCAGAGTCCACATCCAAGCAATGACGATTATTATTATTATTATTATTATTATTGTTATTATGAGCATTTTAAACACTAGCAAATTCTGCTCTACAAGTGGGTTTTGTGTGTGTGTGTGTGTGTGTGTGTGCGCGCGCGTGTTTAAGGAATTAAAATTTGTTTTGACATTCTGATGTGGTGACGGCTGATATTGTAGATTTATTTTTCTTCAAGGGGCCATTTCCTTTTCAGGTCAAAGGTCACACAGTGCATATGTTTTGTGCACAGACCTGACCTGGATGCACGTTCTCAGCCTTATGTGTGTGGAGTCTGTGATCTGAGAAAATTTTGAAATACCTGCTCTTTAAATTAAAGCTGTGCAGAAATGCTGACTGTCGGGGTCGAACCAGCAAGTACGGAATGATAATTTAGTCACAATGTGTTGTTTGCATAGTGCAAGAAAGTATTTACACAAGCTGTTTCCACCAGTGGACTGGTAGCGTTTGTGTCTCAAAAGCCATTTTTGGCTGTCAGCTGTCTAACCTGACACACAGGCCAGCTCTTGGAGAAGACTTCGTCATGAAAGTTATGTCGTTAAGAAGTAGAAAAGTCCAGTTTGTGCGCCACGTTGTAACAGATGTGTTGTTTGTGTGCAGGGGGGACGTGTGTGGTGAATCCCACAGATTTGTTCTGTTCGGTACCGGGCAGACTGTCTCTACTCAGCTCCACGTCCAAGTACAAAGTCACCATTGCTGAGGTGAAAAGAAGACTGTCCCCACCAGAGTGCCTCAACGCCTCCCTACTGGGCGGAATACTGCGCAGGTCAGGACAAAAGTGAACCACAGAAACTTTATGACACGTGCACAAAACTAAGAGTCAATGAAAGGGACTTTGTTCAGGCGAAGGTGAAGAGGTTCCTCACACCAGGATGAGCTATTTCAGTTTAGCTCATGTTTAGTAATTATTGAGTAAGCTGATGGATTTTTAAAAAGTTGACACAATATGGAAAATGCTAATTTAAAATCCCCCCACAGTGATTCTGTCATTTACTTTGACGTCTGTTACATTGCGCACAGTATGAACCCAAGATAATTCATGTTTTATGCAGTCAAATTCATTTCATTTGTTAATATACATCCATTCCTGCTTTTAAGATCTGCAACATATTCCAGAAAAGTTGGAATGGGGGCAGACTACTGTAGTAATGAGGCAAAAAAAAAAAAAAGAAATTATTTGAATCAGGTGATGCCAACACATGATTGTAATCATGATTTGGTATGAAAGCCGTATTCATAAAGAGCTGAGTCTTTGAGGAACAGAAGATAGGCACAGAATCTCCAGTTTGTCAACAAATGCATCAGAAAATTATTGAAATGCTTAAAAACAGTGTTTCACAAAGAAAGTTTGGGAAGGATTTGCATATTTCTCCCTCTACAGTGTATAATATCATTAAATATGAGCCCTGAGCTCTGAGCCCTCGGACGGCACTGCATCAAAAACAGTTTAGCTATTCATCAATAGCTGATATAACCACATGGGCATTGGATTACTTTGGAAAATGTTTGTCAAGCACTGCAGTATGGAGTTACAGTCACAAATGTCACTTATCCCTCAGGGGTTCAGAAACATAAAAAAGAAAAGAAAAAAATTGATTTGAACTTATTAGCGAGTCCATTGACCCCAGACGGTTAAAAGTTTACTTTGAAAAAAGAAGCCTTATGTTAACCTTTTCCCAAATTGGCATCAATATCTCTGGATTAAGAGACATCTGAGTTGCACCACCACACAGTGGAAATGTCTATTGTGGTCAGATGAATCAGAATTCTAGATCTTTTTTGAGTGAAATGGATGCCGTACGCTCTGGACCAAAGACAAAAAGACTGTCATTAGGAACAAGTCTGAAAGCCAGGGTCTGTCATAGTATGGGGTTGTGTCAGTGCCCTTAGCAAAGGTAATTTACACTTCTGCGATGGCAGCATTAATGCAGAAAATTACACTGAAATTTTTTAGCAACATATGCTGCCTGCAAGTCAACATCTTTTCCAGGGACGTCCATGAATTTTTCAATAACACAATACAAAACCGCATTCTGCACCTGTTACAAAGGCATGGCTGCAGAAGTAGAAGATACGGATACTGGACTGCCCTGCCTGCAGTTCTGATCTGTCCCCAAAAGAATACAGCATGTGTGGAGAATTATGAAGTGAGAAATGCAACAACAACCTCCCTATACTGTTGTAAATCTTAAGACATGTTTGCAGAAAGAATGGAGACAAAATAACACCTGAAATGCTTCGTCACTTGGTGTCCTCAATGCCAAAACATCTTTTAAGTGTTGTCAGAAAGAATGGCAACATTACAAATTGGCAAATGCTTTAGTGTATCTTTTTTCTTTTTCTTTTTTCAGAAGGTGTTGCAGGCTTTTTAATGCAGGGTTGGATATTTATTGACAAATTAAATGAAGCTGACCAGAACAAACATGAAATATCTTGTGTTCATACTGTCTGTAATGAAATGAAATTTAAAGTAAATGTACACTGAAAAAAGAACCAACTTAAAATGTTGTTTCAATTGGTAACACCTGATTGAGTTAAGTTGTTGAACTTAAGTTAGTACGTTAGATCAACTCTAACTTAAAAACTTAAGTTCAAACAACTTAATTCATTTAGATGTTACCAATTGAAACAATTAATTTAAGTTGGTTCAACTATTATCTTTTTTCAATGTAAGAATCACTGCATTGTTTTAAATTTGCATTTTCCATATGTCCCAACTTTTTCTGATATGGGGTTGTATTTGCATCAAAGAAATGGAAATTATTTAATTTGTCAACTTTTTTGATCATTTAGTGCAAAGGGTCGCAAACTGGCAGCCTGAGGGCTGGATAAGGTCTGCAAAACCAGTCATTTCAGGCCCATGGTGCATCTAGCTCACAGATTTTTATTTACTTATTTATTTTTGTGCACGTGATACAATAAAATGCGCTTTTATTTGAGACATTACACAAACAGATTAAATGTAACATTTTCCTGGGGTGTATTTTTGGGTGGTCAATGCAGATAGCAAACAGAGCTGTTTGCTGAATAGCCTGCAACTTTATTAGAGGACAGGCTTAGATACAGTAAATTTGGGGATGAGAAAGTAAAAAGTTTGAAAACTGATGAACAAAATGGAGAAGATTTTTTTTTTTTTTTAATAAAATAGTTGTGATGACTGATGGATGTAACAGGACGTTAGCTTGGAGCTGCAGCACAAGTACTGTAAAATGTTTACTAAAAGTTCTTCAATATATAACTTGTATTAAGATCACCTGGTCACACCTGCAGAGAACATCTGCTCCTCCCCTGTATGTCTCAGTGTCCCCCTCTTTTCTGTCCCCCATGAAACAACATTCCAAACAATCCCATCCTTTCAAAACTGACCAGTTTGTGTGGAATGAAAGTCACCAGGTTTGTCACTCATCACTAGAGAGGCTTTTCAGCCGCTGCAGAAGGTCAGGGTCACTAAATCTAGCGACAAAATCAATAAATTGGCAACATTGAGTCAGCGGTTGTTCAGCAGACAGGATGTGGTGGTGCAAATTCAAGATACGGACCAATCAAATTTGTCTCTGTGGCTTTTGGTGACCCACATTGTTCAGAAATAGGCCATTCCTGCACACCAAAGATGCAAAACAGCACAGACCTGATGAATATTTTACACACTAGATTTTTTAAATTATATCCATATGTAATCCCTTTGTAATTCATTCATTCATTCATTCATTCATTCATTCATTTTCTGCCGCTTATCCGGGTTCGGGTCGCAGTGGATCCCTTTGTAACCACCAATACTTTAACTAGTAACTGTAATTGAATCACATATGTTTCTCAATAACTGTAACGGATTAAATTGCATTTAATTTGTAATTTATTTTCGTAACTATCATATATAACTTAGTTACTCGCCAACACTGCCACCAAGGACTCCGCTGCTTGTTTTTTAGCGGCAGGATTTATTGTTATACCGGATTAGCAGGTGTCCCTGTTATTTTTTCCACCGCCTCAACCAAAAATCATATTATTGTAAAGAGTGAAAATAATTCATGTGAAAACTGTATGTGGTGCACGTTAGCGAGCATTGCCAGAGTCGTTGTAGCCTTCTTATGAAAAAGACGATATGCAGCCATGTCCACAAAGAGTGTTGTAGGCGAAGGAGCGGCGAGGCTGTGTACGCCGTCGTGCCCGGAGAGCCACGGGGAGGCGAGACCCGGCCAAAGCATGGCAGGATCAGAGACAGCAGAGGAAAGCAAGAGTTGCCAGTTCTGTATTATTGATGAGGAAGGGAAGAGCGAAAGGGAAAGAGAGAGGCTGGTCTCACATGTTTAGCCATCAGCACTGTAAAATAATGTGAAAATAAATCAAACCAGCAGGACGGAAACAAAGGCTGGGCTTAGAACGATGAAATTATGATTCTTAAACACAACAATTGTACAAAAAAAAAAAAAATGTAGTTTTTAAAAGAAACCTTTATTGTTGCAACAGAAAAGATTCAGTCAGTCCATAAGTCTTTGGACAGTGACACAATTATTACTATTTTTTAAAATTTAAAAATTATTATTGTTATTCTTCCTTTATTTATTTGTCATTTTTGTAAACTATCACAATGGAGCTGAAATGAAATAATTAAGATGTTCTAGTGTCGACTCTTAGCTGTAATTCAAAGGGTTTAACAAAAAATGTCACAATAATCATTTAGGAATTCCAGTCATTTTTATACACAGTCCCTCAATTTTCAAAGACCATGAGTAAAACTAACGTATTCTAAATATAATGATTGAATAATTACTTTTACACCCGCTTTTCTACTCAAGTCAAGCAATGGACTGATGAACACTTCCAAGTCGCTGAATATTTATTGGGCTTCTTTTAAATCAATGATTAAGAAATGCAAACAATACAGTACTGTAAGGTTGATCTGTCTGGAGAAGGCAGACTAGTGAGGGAAGCCACCAACACACCCATGACAATTTTGAAGGAGTTATAGGCTTCTGTGGCTGCAATTGTAGAAAATGTGCACAGTGAAAATTTGGCCTATTGCATCACCAGTTATAAAGGTCCATGGTAGAGTGGCACAGAGGATTTTTGGACAAGAAAACAGATCTAATCTAGGCCCGTGTCCTGTGTGCCTTCTGGCAAATTGTAGCTGAAATTCTTCTATGTTCTGTCTCACCATGAAGCTACACAAAGTACAGTGCTTCTAATCACAGCCAAAGAAGCCTATAACTCCATCAGATTTGACATGGGTATCTTGGTGGCTTCCCTCACTTGTCTTTTTCTTGCATGGTCACTCAGTTTTATAAAACTGCATTTACCACACAGTACCATACTGTTTGTATTTCTTCATCATCAATATAAATGACTTCCAAGACATATTCAGTGACTTGGAAATGTTCATGTGTTCATCTCCTGACTTGTCTGAAGAAAACAGGCTGTAAAAGTGATGATTTAACCCTTATATTTAGACTGTCCAATTTCTTTTGACCTTTGAAATTATTGGGACTGTGTATAAAAATGGCTAATGTGACATTTTTGTTAAACCCCTTCTTTCAAAGCTGGCAGTCTGCACTATAAGCACATCCTGATGGTTTCACTTTGAATCCATTGTGGCTACACACAGCAACAAAATTACAAATAAATAAAAGGTGCTGCTGTCCAAATACTTATGGACCTCACTATATGACATTTCTGAAGTAAGTAAATATATTTCCATTTCATTTCACTTAAAACAGGAGACATTAGAGGAAGTTTTTGTCACTGTTTTCCAAAGACAAAGAAATAATGACAGGAACATGAATCCATTTAAAGAGCATTAATTTAATATAGAACAATTCTACATGCAACATGACGCCTTTGATCTGTTTCTCTTTGAATGTTTTGTCTTTGTCACATCAAACTAAATACGTCTCTATCTTTACATCCACGTTTTTAACAAACAGGGAGTCCACACGGCATTGCTGGACAATTTTCTTGGGAATGTCAATGAATTTGATGGGTTTTTTTTTTTTTTTCTTTTCTACAGAGCAAAGTCTAAGAACGGAGGTCGGTGCCTTCGTGAGAAACTAGATCGTCTTGGCCTCAACCTGCCAGCAGGACGGAGAAAAGCCGCCAACGTCACACTCCTGACCTCTCTCGTTGAAGGTAAAAACCTTTTTTTCCAAAGTCTTCCAGAATAATTTAGCTTTGCTTTGTGATGCATCTGTTTCATGTTGGGTTTTCAGATCTGGTCGTTTACTGATGAGCTCATCAGTCTGTGCTTGTGTGTGTGTGCGTGTGCGTGTGTGTGTGTGTTTGCAGGCGAGGCGCTCCACCTGGCGAGGGATTTTGGCTACACCTGTGAGACAGAGTTTCCCAGCAAAGCAGTGGGTGAACATTTGGCGAGGCAGCACAGTGAGCCGAAAGAAACCAGCGCACGCAAGAAAATGGTTCTGGCCACAAAGTGAGAATACAAACGCACAAACAGTTTATGTCCCCACACTGAAAAGCTCAATTAAACAAACGCACAAGATAATCTCCGGGCTAAAGCATAGCATCCTTATTTTGGAATGACATCACTTCTGGGAGTGCTTTAAATTTTAAAGTCCTTCTCTGTAATTTGACGGTACACTAGGAGAGGGTTTGATTGATGGGTCAGGAGCCCGATAAGCTGTTGTTTAGCCAAGCTGTTGTTTAGCCATGGCAATAGGAATGCATGTAAAATACTGTGTGTAAAATACTGTATACATACAGTATTTTACACACAATATTTTATTTTATAGATTTTATAGATTTAGCTTTCTATTTGGGTAAATGCTGCATATTTATTACTCTGTGTTTTGGCAAAGTGGCGTTAGGCTAGTATCTCACTGGGCTGCGACTGTTGGAGGTTGAGGTGGAGACACAAAATTGTGCGAAAGGCAAAAAGGCGACAGCTTTTTCATGTGAAATCTCACTGAATTGGTCCTCCCGACACGGGCGTGTATGGTGGGCGACTGTCCGCTGAATGCTGTCCGGAGTGGTGGCGAAAATACGGCCACAAATCTTGAGCAGGCCGCACACATACCAC
Source organism: Opsanus beta (assembly GCA_900660325.1). Classification (NCBI taxonomy): domain Eukaryota; kingdom Metazoa; phylum Chordata; class Actinopteri; order Batrachoidiformes; family Batrachoididae; genus Opsanus; species Opsanus beta. The sequence continues at coordinate 9,066 of CABFOU010175483.1, forward strand.
GCGAGAAACACTGACGTGTGCCGCAAAAGGCGAGCAGCATTGGTGCGGCTTTTGCGGATCCAAGGATTTGTGGGTGAATACCACCCGGCACTCTCACGGATGTTGAGCGTCACTAGCGTGACTGAAATGATGACACATTTGCGCACACAGTGCTCAAGATGGATGTGGACTGTTACATTGTTATTATGTGAAAGAGGCTGTGAAAAATCCCCTGACTTTAGGCAGAAAAAGCACTGAAAATAATAATAAAATAAAATACATAATAAAATAATAGTTAAAAAAACAATAAGAAATGTGCGGAAATCCACTCACGGACTTGCAGAATGAAGTCCAGGAGCTGATAGACGTCAGTATTATTCTCCCTGCTGGTGTCTGTCCTCTCCTCCCATGAATTATTGTACGGTCGTAAAATCCTCCGCTGGTTGAGCACTATGATCCGCTCTAAGCACTGTACGATGCATGTGAAGGCTCTGTGATCCTCTGGAAAATAAATAAATAAATAAATTTAAAAAAATAAATAAAATAAGGCCGGAGCCCTGGCGTAGTCCTCATTCCCTGCACAGGTGGCAACCTGCATGCTGTCCATGCATGCAAGGCTGGTTGCTGCCAGCCAGCAGCATTAAACTTATTCCACTGCTGTCCTCAGAAAAATAATATATAAATGACTAAAACACAAAAAATCCAGTTCGTGCAGCTCGTATGTGGCTTCCAGCCCGCTCACACACATGCACAGCGGGTGTGCGCCGACCAGGAGCATTTAACTTATTTCCACTTCTGTCCTCATAAAAATAAATAAATAAATAAATAAAAAGAGGTAAGCACAATAAATCTGGTTGGTGCGGCTCGTCCGTGAACGGTGAACGACTGCGAATCTTGCGCCGAACTACGTGAATTTCCTGTTGCAACGCCGTGAGATACTAGCCTTAGCATTTTCACTAATGCACTATGTGCGTCTATGGACAAGATAACTGAAAAAAATACGGTCCAACAGATTTCCTTCAAACTTCCTGGGAAAATGACTTGGATAGATATCTAGAGGTGATTACATTTTGGAATAGTTCAAGGTCAAGGAAAATGTGGTCTGTAAAACGCCTTTCTTGTATATTTTCACAACCAAGAAGCCTAGATGGATGATCTAAAACAATAACTAATCAGCAAACTATTTGTGATAAATTAGTATGAATGACTTCATAATGTAGTCACACAGAAGTCATATAATATGATACCAGCAGACACAAAAATTCAGCCCGCTGCAACACTTCAAATGTAGCTCAGTTCTGTGGGAAAACTGCAGACCTGGCAACTCTGTCCAGTACTGATGTGCCACAGAGTGCAAATGTGATCCTATAACTTTTGGAAGAAGCCACGGGGAAAAGGGTCTGTGTGAGACATTTTTGAGCTGTGATTTATGACACACAATAAAATAAAAAGTATTTTAAAAATTCAGATATAAAAATATCAGTGTAACACCTCCTAGCTTGAATAGGCATGACATGTCTCATTTTAAATGTTTCTGCAGTTCAAGATTACACATTCCCTGTGATTAGTAGGACAAGGGGCGGATCAGGGGAATCAGGCAGTGAGTCAGTGGGTCGGCTGTGAAATTTTTGTCAGTAATTCTGTAAAAACGACTGTATATTCGGCTCTGAAATTTGGGGTTCTGACAGCGACAAGTGACGTCCAGTGAACCTTCTATTTTGGTCATGTCGGCATTTTTTAACATAACAGTTTGCCACTGTTGCCGCTGTGCTGCTCTGTGCACGCCTGATCCTGTCACATCTCAGAAGTGAAGTAGAGTCAGTCCTGATCAGTGCTTCACTGGGAGACCATTTGGGAACACTGGGAGCAGTGAGCAGGTTTCTCCATGTAAAACTGGAGTTATGTCAGGAAGGGCATTCGGAATACAACTTGTGCCAAATCCCAATCGGATCTGCACCACATCCACCATGGCTACCCTAAAAACAAACAAATAAACAAACAAAAACAGGGGGCAGCCGAAAGCAATAAAAAAAAATCTTTTAAGTATTATTTTAAATCAGAATGTTGGAACTGTGGGACGTGTCTGGACTAGGCCAGGCAGGAATGTGTAAAATAGACCATTTGGTTCCATCAATTCAAGAAGCTTTGTTACTAATTTCAGGGTTCTGTTGGTCACTTAATGCACCGATGCTTGTTTAGCAACATCACCAATATAATCCAAAGAACTGACCTAGGGCCTGATTTGCTAAGATCCCAAATAATGAGTACTAAATTCCAAACTTTAGCACATTGCGGTGGTGATTAACTAAGAATAATTGTGCACATGACAGCAGGTTATAATATGACGTACAAAGCGGTATGTAAATGAGGATTTTGCGTTTGTTAAGGACCATAAGCCCAAAATGAAGTTCAATCAGCTACTTGCAGCAATCATACAATAAGACATACAGACACATTTTAACTGAAAATGTCATTTTTTTCAACATTTACAAAGTCAAAAATTATTGTGCTTTGAAAATGGTTTGTCACGGGAGGTGTGCAGTGTTTGGCACAAGTTGAAATTCAGCACTGCGCACCTCAAACTGAGGTTTAAGGCAACAATTCTCAATGTTCCCATGACGGGGTGCATTTCACTCCTTTGTTAATATATTTTCTTCACATAGACATAATTGTAGTGGACATGATACAGAATGAAAATCTTTTGTGTATGTTTTATTCAGTACTGTGCAAAAGTTTTAAGCATGCCAGAATTATAATAAAAGTAGCATTTTATGCCCCTCCCCCTCCCCTTTTTTATTGGCATGTCAGCACAAAGTCAGTTCCAACAAAAGTGAATATATGAGCTATATTTTTAAATTCCAAAATAATAATAATAATAATAATAATAATAATAATAATAATAATTTCTTTGTAACTGCACTGCCAGTAGAATACCACACAAACACAGTTGCAAATGATCATGCAATATTAAAATGATTGTTAAATACAATTACTCATACTTTAAGTCGCACTGTTATAAAAATAGTTTTCGAGGTCCTGCAATTTATACTCTGGTGCGACTTATATACCGAAAAATCACATAAATAGAACCCAGTTTCATATTGATTATCATGAAAGCTGAAATTCATCACATATTTAATTTATTTATGAATATTTATCAGGTTTTCATAATTTTTAATGCTTTTATGATGCATTAAATGTGCCTAAAACATTTGCACAGTGCTGTATGTCCATGGCTGCTGTCCATGGTTCTGATTGTACTGGACAGATGTGCACAGGACTTTTTACTTACATTTCTTTTATGGCCCGGTCACACAGCACACGGCACACGGCGATAGCTGAACGAAGGATAAAAAGTCAGAAAGTCGCAAATCATCGAGAAAGGGTGGACGAATGATCCTGCACCTTTCCCATCACCGAAAAGCCGCCGAATCAAGAGTGCAAACAGGAACGAAACAAAACCTAAATGAACGTAAGAAAATGCTTTAAACGAAATCAAAACGTTCACGTGACCGAAAGCGGGTATAAAACCAAACTGTCTCCGGTGCCGGATCCGTGGCCTCGTCCACCATCTCCGTCGCTGTCCCCTTCACCACCACTGCCGCTGACACTACCATGGACAGTTCCCCATGGCATCAGCCATGGGGAACTGTTGGGAGGTTGAACGAAGTTGGATGACAGTCACACGAAACGCTAACGTTACAAACCCTAAGCAAACGAAAAGGAACCGTCAAGCACACAAGCAAAATGGATTACAGACGAATTGAGGTTGTTGGTGGGATTCGTTCACATTTTTCAACAGTTTGAAAATTTTGACGACGCGCCAGCTGCAGGAACGAAGCGCCAGCTGCAGGAATGAAGCTGAACGATGGTTAAATGATGCCTCAGAAAGTCCATGAAAGTTCAGATTTCTTGATTTGTTTGAGCTTTGTTGTCCTTCGTTAGTGCCGTGTGACCAGGGCTTTACTTAGAAAGACATGATATATGTCACATTTAATTTAGTTGAATGTTTTATTTCATTAAAAATAGGCTACTATAAATCAATGTTTATTTGTGTTGTTTTCTGTGCTAAAGAAGACTGCTGAGTGAAAATAAAGGAATGCATATCCAAACAGCTCACGGAGGAAGACTGTGAATCAGAAAAAAACACATTGGTGATATTTAAATCTTTTGTTGTGAGACCTTTTTATGAATGTTAGCAGAACAAGACTAAGCTAGAGTGCCAACTTTCACAATAAGTCTCTTTGCTGTGCAGCCTCTAGTGCTGATGTTAAAATGCTTTTATTGTGAAGCCTGTTCAGGATAAATATGTTATCAGTTGTAGCTTTGCACATTCCATTTTCTGCTGTCTGGAGCAGCTCAGAATGTCATATATATACCAAATACACCAAATCTCTTGCAACTGGCGTGTCTGCAAAACACCACTGTAGATGTCATATGTAATGCCAAACTTAGAATAGCTCATAATGTGAATATTTTAGATTGCAACTTTTCATTTCACCAGCAACCAATGACAGAGCTGCAACATCAGCAGAATTTTTAGCATCACTGTGATATATAGTGCTTTTTGGATTAAACATAGCTCGAATCTACATGCAGCTATCCTTCACTTGCTTGTTTGAGATATGTGTGTGTGTGTGTGTGTGTGTGTGTGTGTGTGTGTGTGTGTGTGTGTGTGTGTGTGTGTATACAAAAGCGAAATGGGGGTGGAGA
>CABFOU010179620.1:1523-14469 GCA_900660325.1 Opsanus beta
GCACGCTCAGCGATCAGATGATACAGCGTCACGCACGAGCAGCACAGCGACCAGATGATGCAGCTTCATGCCTTTGATCTCTCCATATTATGTCCATGAGATGACCAAACTGTGGATCACGCATGTATCCTGCCAATCAGTTAATGCTTCACATGACGTACTGTCTGGACTTTGCGATCACGTGTCATGTGCCCTGACGCGCAGCGGGGTGTCCCGCTGTCCGGCTGGATGGCGCGCATTGCGCCGCTGGACGGCACATCATATGGGATATATAATTTGTGGTGGACGAGGGATGTGCCGTCGGCACTTGGCTGATGTAGCCAGCTCATGGCGCTCCCAGGATGACAGGGATCATACCACAGGCTGCAGCCTGACTGTTCGCCCTGCGCTGTGAGATGCATGTGGGGCTGTTCCTAAGGTGATTTTCTATTTTATTTATATTGTAAAGGCTTGACAATACAGTTAGAACTTCATTCCTCCTAAAGAGTTCGATGGTGTACATGTCATAATATGTGTATGACAGCTGTAACACCACGAGCAGCTGTGCTGTGCTGCGCCGCACCTCTGAAACGCATTGACTCACCGTGGGGCAGCAGCGCGGCGTAGCACATCTGCTCGTGGTGTTACAGCTATGATGATCGTGATATTTTACATACGTTATCTAACGCATGGGAGGGAATGACAATGTATCTGTAATATAAGGTTTATTGTGGCTATAACACCCGATCAGATGTACGCGCTGCTCCACGGCTCTGAGATGCATTGACTCACAGTGACACATGGTGCTTTCGGTTTGATTGCGCAATGTTCACGTCTAGTTCACAAGATGAATGCGTGCCACAGACATTGCACATATCAATATTTCCTTTGCGCACCCCCGAACGGGATGCACCGGGGTGGTGTGCGGCTCATCCATGCCACATCCAGGGCATTTGGCCGGGTTCTGTACTGGCTAGCCATTGCGGTATGTCGGACGACCCCGTTCAGGTGTTTCGAATGCTGTCGGTGTGCCGTTTAAAATGCTTAGACTGCAGTCAGACTGCGGTCAAACTGCACTTCGACCACCGTTCGAGCTTTCCCCACCTTGAATGCATATCGACAGTGAAGAGCATGTGCTCTACAGTTGGGATGGCCACGCAAATGCACCCGACTGTTTGGGTTGCACTCAGATAGCTGTCGGAGGTGTTCGACTGCACCGCGACTTTGGCCGAATAGCGGTCGAATTTTCATTCGGTCGGCATTCGTCCTCATTCATGCTAAGTGTGACAGGGGTGTAAGAGAAAGACAGAGAGAGAGAGAGAGAGAGAGAGAGAGAGAGAGAATTTTCAAATAAAAATATACTAAATCAGAAACATAAACTGTTACTTGTTTCAATTTAACATGGTCACAAGTTCTCACAACCCTGTAGAAAGGATTTTTGTTTGAATACAGCTGAAGCAGACACTTCTTCCTTCTCTCTGTCTCCCTCAAAATATCTGTGGTTTTGAAGTTACATAAAACTTGAAATAAGCTTGTTTGTCAGTTTGTTTCATTTCCAAAGCCCATGTCTAGCATCACCACTGCATGTTAACACATGAGTTTAGTGTCTGATAAAAGTCACAGTCACATTAGTTATTAACTACAGTTCACTTGTTCCACTGTGTTGTCATGGAGCTAATCATACACAGATATTTATTGTTGCAACTGCTTAACACGCACAGTCCATCAGGGTCCTGAACGTGAGCTCAGCTCGTCCTGAGACATGCTGTCTGATGTAGTTATGCACCAAGACAGAATAATCACATAATCAATGACCGAAGGGTTGAGGACACTAGCCTTTCTGAAAACCTGCGCTGACTGATGGGCAATGGGAAATCGCTGGGTGGGTGGTATTTAAAGTTCACATGTGTAAGCGCTTTGAACATGGCCTTTGACACAGCGACGGACTCATTTACATTTCTGCTTCTGATACTTGTGTCCTTCTTCTAAAGTGTGTTCTAGAGGATCACTCCAGTACATCAACTTCTCTTTCTCTCACAGTTGGTCTGACTCTGTCTTTCTTTCATTCAGCAGTGAAATGCATAAATACAATAAACCCCTTAGGCCAGCTAGCGTGCACTAATTACATTGAGTAGATGGAGGATGTAGTCCTTGGTGTAGTTAGTGTTGCAAAGACAAGATCTCCACAACATGAACTCTTTGAAAGCAATATATACAAATGCATGCAAACATCATAATAATGACATTTGATTATTGGTCTCCGTTCTTGTTTTTTTAGTAAAAGTTACTTGCTGCTCAGTGACCAGAACAGTCTGGCATACACCCAAGAAGATAACCATCGATCACATTTTAATTCTGCAAATACTCAGTGAACATAAATACAAATACCATATTACATTGATTCTCTGGGACATACTGAGAATACACAGGATCCCCAGAAAGTTGCTGGACATCATAGTCAGCCTAAACACAGGAAATGTGAGTGTTGTGTGGAGCAGGAGCAGGAGCAGAAACCCTGAATTTTTCCCAGTGAAAACTGGGATTCATCAGGGATGTGTTCTGGCTCCTACACTGTTCAGTGTTTTCATGGACTGGTTGGATTGGATTGGGTTGTGGAAAAAAGTGCCTTAGGTGCCTTTACTGGCAATTAAAGGTTTACTGACCTTGACTTCATGCTGTGATCTTTGCACAACCAATGGCTACCTTGATTGTAGCACTTGAGAAGCTGAGCAAGTAATTGGAGTGTCTGGGTTTGCGATTGTCCTGGATCAAACCTAAGATCCAGGCTATCAATGACTTCCTGGACTCAGCCATTAGAAGTATATCATATGTGGCAAAAATGTTGAACATGTGGAGACATTCACTTATCCTGGCAGTGACATACAGTGGGTAAAATAAGTATTGAACACGTCACCATTTTTCCCAGTAAATATATTTCTAAAGGTGCTATTGACATGAAATTTTCACTAGATGTCGGTAACAACCCAAGTATTCCACACATGCCTGGATCATCGGCCTTTGAGACTGGGAGGCACCTGGGAAGAGTTTATGGAGTTGTGAAGTTGTTGGACAGAGGTGTTTGGCAATGCTGCTACCTTTGCAGAAGGACAAAGGTCTTTTTCATATTGGTGCTTCCTTCTTAGTGCATGGTTGTGAGACTTGGACACTATCCAGTGACTTAAATTAACAACTGGATGTCTTAGTACAAGGTCTCTTCAGAGGATCCTGCGTACCACTGGAATGACTTTGTGTAAAATGAGAGGTTACCAAGAGTCAGATTAAGAATACTGCTTGCATGGTGAGGGAGCGTCAGCTGTGACATTTTGGCGATGTGTCATATTTCTCTGGGCATGATCCAGTACACAGGTGCCTCAGTGTTGAGGACTCCAGCAGCTGGAGACGGCCAAGGAGACACAGACATTTCACCATGGCTGTGGCAAATAGGTGGTTACTTTCGAGAGAAGGAGATGGATCAGTTGTCTGCCTGGATGGTTGCCATCGAGGAACCAAAGTGATTCTATGGTGCATCAACGTGCTGCACCATTGCATGCTGCCAGAGACTTGCCTTGTTCTTTTCCAATGATAGGGAAATGCTTCTAAGGAGAACTAAACGAAAGCATACTTTTCATTTTAAAAAGTCATGTTGCTGTGCTTAATAATCTTTGATTTTAATAGACTACCGCTCTATAAACATTTGGCCAGTAAATTTTAATCCCTCCCCAAGCTGAGGACCAGGCAAATAACCTACTGTCAGTTGAAAAACATCTGCAAGCAGTGATTCGAGCATATTTTAGCATAGGTGAGTAATGTTTACTGTAATTAGCTAACCTCAGCTAAGACAAAGTGCAAAGGTAGTCCAATGGAATCCCAATAAAATGGTTTTGTAGCGATTCAGAATACCTGACATATCACATCATTGTTTACCCAAGTCTAGTATGTGTGCTTTAATGGAAGAAAGGTAATGGAGAATAAATTAATCTTGCTTTACTCTATACACGTCTATTAGTGATGGATTGCACCACACAAAACTCTACCCTCATGTGGTTTAGAACTGGGTGAATGTTTTTACAGTGGCCAGAGTGTAAATTTAACCAACCCCTGTTGGAAGCTTGAACTCAATACGTACATTTTGGTGGTGGGGGAACCCTACACAGACCTAGATCTATAATATGCAAAATCCAAACAGAAAATAACTGGATTTGGTGGAATCAAACCCAGAACATATGATGCAACAATGCAAAAGTAGTGCACTACCATGCCTATGAATATACACCCAACTAAAAAGCTAACTGGACGGCACGGTGGCTTGGTGGTTAGCACTGTTGCCTCACAGCAAGAAGGTCATGGGAACTCTTCCCACCTGGCCCTTTCTGTGTGAAGTATGCATGTTTTCCCCGTGTCTGAATGGGTTCCCTCCGGGTGCTCCAGCTTCCTCCCACTTCCAAAAACATGCAGGTTAGGTGAATTGGTTACTCTTAATTTGACCATAAGTGTGTGTACATGTATGGATATGTTTGTCTGTGTATATGTGGCCCTGCGACAGATTGGCATCCTGTCTAGGATGTGCCCAGGCTCATGCCCTATGACTGCTGGGATAGGCTCCAGCCCCCCTGTGAACCTTGACTGGAATAAGCAGGTACAGAAAATGAATGAATGAAAAGCCAACTGAATGTAAATATCTGGTCTGCATTGCTCCAGTCCACCCAGCTGTAAATGGGCACCAGCCTTGGCTGGGGAAGTAACCTGCGATGGACTGGCATCCCATCCAGGGGGAGTCATAGACTGTCATCCGTTTCATGCTACGGCATTCACCAATAAGCACTGACAGCTATAGGACTTCTTGTCCTATCTTGGTAATAAAATATTGTTTTTATGGAGAAAAAAATTTAAATTAAAAGCACACTCATGGAAGCAAATAGCATAGAAGACTGTAATGTGTCTTTTTTTTTATTTCTTAAAAGCAAGAAGTAGATAAGGGATACATCCAATAAACAAATTATCATGACACATCGTCAGTACTTATCAATCAATCAGGTCTTGGCTTTTATGCTTTTGTTCTTTTCATCTCTAACACACACACTATCTGTATCCCATAGTATGAGCTCCAATAATATCTCCATGTGACAAACTAAGGCCACATTTACACGACACACGGTGTGAAAAACGCAAAATATTTTTCCAGATGCGCATATCGTTTAGACGGCAACGGCGTTTTGGGGGGCTGAAAACGCAAAAAAGTGAAACCACCCTCTAAAGTGAAAATTTTAAAAACGGTCCACTGGAGCGTCACTGTGTACAGGGCTGAAAACGCAAAAGTGCGCTGGTGTTTGGTCTTGATGGTGTAGCCACCTAGCAAACATGCGTGCATACTGCATCGATAAATAGGAAATTCCACACACTTGTGCATGCCCGTCTGCATGCAGAATTTCCCCTCAAAACGCTCGTGTAAACGCGGAGTTTTCAGTGACAACAAAAACGCCACTTTTGCGTTTTTAATGCGGCGCGTTATTGTATAAACGTGGCCTAATACTCTACGACTATGCCGTCAATACTACTTGGGCACAATGGTGATTCCTCTAGAAGTCCCTATCCTGCATCAACGATCTTAATTCTGTGGTGTGTGTGTTCCTCCACTATCCTGATCTGATCATGTGATAAGAGCGCTGGTACAATCAAGAAATGTATGACATCACTCAGGGAGTCCCCTTTTAACTTAAAGTAACCAAATATGAAGCTAACTGAAAGCAATACTACCTAACTACAAAGCTGGCAGAATATATAAGCTAACTGAAAGATAACTGACTCTTAAATGGTTAAGGACAGAATAGGTCAATCATGTAAATGCAGGTGGGAACAATTACAAATTTACATATTTTATGTAATAAAATACAAGAATTAGGTTGCAACTTGATACAAACAGAATAAGTCAAAGTTTTGTGGGGGAAGAAATCCATCACTGGTTTTTTTGTTTTTGTTTTTTTTTCTTGGCTGTTAGCTGGTATGTCTGCTCACGTCTGCAAAAATTAAACCATGTGTTTGTGATCAGCAACAACACATGGCACAGGCATGGGGACCCTGGGAAAAAAAGTAGAGAAACAAGGTCTGTACGTCCTGGCTGGTGAAGGAAACGGGATAACAAAAGCGCTCCCATCTTTATTGACCGCACTGGGACTGCAGGCTTTTAGGCCCAGGTCAGAGCTAATTAAAGAAATACACAAGTCTCATACTCAGATTTCAATTTGCAATGTATTACCACCCCCGTTGTCTCACGAGGCAGCGAGAACATTAAAGTACCTGAAAGGGATCACCGTTAAAAATCGGGTGGTGACAGTCGGGAGTAGCTGCGCCGCTGCTACCCCAGGCCCCCGCAGCCATGTGACAGTGATGAGATCTAGTTTAAACAACAGCTGTTTGTGATTCCAGGGGAAATTGGGAACAAGATTCCCCTTGAGATGACAACGGCTCACTACTCCAGTTATCTAAATGAGGTGTCTCCTCATCTCAGCCGCTCTCACCTTGTAAAAAACACACTACCTTCTTCTTGCTACTTCCCGACGTGCGATGCATCATTTCATCTCTCACACCGCCTGGTTATGAACAGTTTATTCCTACTCTTTTGTTTCACTCCACCTATCTTTTCGCTTAATCTGTGAATTCTTACAGCATCTCTACAAAGTGCGTGGATATCACCTGTTGTTTGTGAATGTGCATGTGTATGCACGAAGACGCCTTCCTGCCTTCCCGCCGTGGTGCATTGAAATGATTAGTGAGCCATCTTTTATGATGCGTGCCTGCTTTCTGGGCTTGTGAGCGCTTGCACAGGACTCCTCTCCACCCCCCAGCCCGACCCTCCAGCTACCCCATCCCATAAAAGTGATGCAATACGACTGAATTATGGAGACTGGAATAATCTGTACACATAGCACTAGTTCACTCCCTATAAATTCCTTTAGATTACTAAATTCATGTTTAACACAAGTCTGTTGTTTTGTGTCACATTTTAGTCCTGTGAATGTTCATTGAAGCATTAGATATTGAAATGCTTCTTTACTGAGACTACTAATGAAGTTTTGAATGCGTACTGAGTAAATTAGCAATGAAATACACATTTGAAGAGCCAATTTGTTGTTACATGCACATTAATACCAGACATTGGAATTATCCATTATCCATCTATTATCCATTAAAAGTATTATGTTTGTTATGTACCTGTATTGTTTGTTGCTGGAACTTCCGCATCTTCAAACTTTCATAAAAGTCCAAAGGTCAGTGTGGGGGTCTTGCAAGACTGGTCACAGGAATGCTAACTTTGCCTGCAAGGTAAAATTAAAATCAACATGTCATGGTAGGCAGTATAATGGGTAAATGTACCCATTTGAACTTTATGTTTGGTTCACAATTTATTAATACTGTCATACAGGTTCAGAATGGGAAAGTTATTCTGCGCTATCAATGCCATGTTAACGACCTAAAACAGCTGGCTTCTTCTTCTGGGTTTCTTCTATGCAGTACTTTCTCCGATGCTGCCCCCAGTGGTGAACAAAGGGTGTGCAGAGGCATTCCCAATGCGCTGCAGCACAGTAGCAAAAACCTGAAGAAAGTCCCTGTTTTTGTTTTTCTGTATTTTTATGACATATATGTTTAAAGGTAAGCAATGCTTTTGGCTTATTTCAATTTATCATGGACAATGGATGTCTACATTAAACAATGAATTGCGCTGGACTGCATCATGTCACAACAAATTGAATGGATCCATAATAAAAAGCAGCATCCCTGAATCATATCATAGTACTTGTATCTAGATACATATCATACCGCTTTATCAGGGAAATATGTACACCCATCAGGAATTTTTGTCTTGCTGGGGTTTTTTTTTTCTCCAATCTCCTTTTTTAAATTTGCAGCAAAAATGTTTGTCATCACAAATACAAGTTGCTTACACCCATCTCACCCAGATACACTGACTGAAAAAAATAAAGACCCATGTTTGTATTGGCCCCATTTCAACATTTTTCCTTAAAATGGAAATTTCTTTTTAGACCTCTTACTCCAAACAAATCACTTTTTGCTGTTTTTCAGTAGCGTTAACAGTAGAGACCCACAGTTGAGTGCCTGTCTTTCAAGTGGTTGTGACATAATACAAAAGGGAAATGGTGTTGTTTGTTGGGAAATTTTAACACCTTAAAACTATGCAACCACTCCAAAAATTGGTTTCTGGGGAGGATTGAGATGTAGCAGGTCAGGCAGGAAAAACCTGCCTGGTTGTTTCAGTAAAAGTGTAAAATAGAATAATTCTAACACTGCAAAAGGTTTAACTTGGTCCAACTTTTAAAGAAATTATAGTAATTTGTTTTACCTAAATTTATTAAATTTTTCTCAAATTACATGTATCAGTTGGTTGAAACATCAAACAATAATTTGAGAAAACCTAACAAATTTTAGTGAGGAAAATTACAGTAATTATACCCACCCCTAACAAAAATTTACCATGTATATAAGAATGACCCATTCCATCTGTCCGTCTGTACAGCTGTATACATGTTTTGTGAACATAACTCCTCCTAAACCAGTTTGTGGATTTCAGTGACGCTTCACAAGGTGGTAGCACACCATGTGAAGACGTGCATGAAGGAAAATCATTGTGGGCTGGCGTCTTCAAGTGGAAGTAATTGGACTTTTGTTGGTTTTTTTGTTTTGTTTTTTTTAATAAACTTGTCAATTATATGTATAAACAAACCTGTTTGGATCTATAATACAGTTGTTGACCTGTTTGTTAATTGAGGTATTTCGTCACAAAAGATTTTCCACAACAAATATACACTGATCAGCCATAACATTGTGACCATTGACAGGTGAAGTGAATAACATTGAATATTTCATTACAATGGCACCTGACATTTTTGTCGTCGAAGCCAATGTGTTGGAAGCAGAGAAAAAATTGTATTTTGTGGTGTATTTTGATCTAATCTTGCTGTCTTCCTCTACATCTGTTGGCAAGAATGGGATAATAGGGCAAGGTCATCGGCAAAATCCAGGTCATCGAGCTGTTGCATCAGGGTCCACTGTATGCTGTCTCTGTGGCCTTGTGTTGTCTGCTTCATCATCCAGTCAATGGCAAGGAGAAACAGGAACGGAGACAAGAGGCATCCCTGTTTCACACCTGATCGAATCTCGAACGGTTCCGATGGCTCTCCTCTGTGCAGTACTCTGCTTGTCGTTCCCTCATATGACTGTTTAATGATGTTGATGTACTTGGGTGGAATTCCATAATGCTCCATCAATCTCCATAGGCACTCCCTGTCAAGGCTGTCAAATGCCTTTTCGAAGTCTACAAAATTTACCAGCAAAGAACTATTCCACTCTAGAGACTGCTCAATAATGATGCACAGCATGGCTATTTGGTCCGTACATGACCGCTTCTTTCTGAATCCCGCTTGGTGGTCCCTAAACTTGGCCTCTACTGTTGGCATCTGCTGCAAGCCCTGAGAAAAAAAAATAAAAATTAACGCTTGTCTATTTGTCTGGGACAAGTAAAGAAAACGTGATCAGACGGCACAGAAAATTTATAACCTTGCCCAAATCGGACAAGTCCAATTTTTCTTTGTAAAGTGGTGATATCATTTTTGTGTGTGTGTGTGTGTGTGTCTTTGTGAGTTTTGGCGCTTTCCCCACAGTGTGTGCACGTTGTGATCGCAGCCTGTGAAAAACAGCCTTGTGGAGAGCAAAAGCCGCATTGATACAGTAAATCCATCCTGTTCATGAACAGATGAAAGCTCTGATCAAATCCGATATCCGTCCGATAAAGGTGTATTTTGATTAGCCATTTGATTCACTTGAAAAAGTGCGCGTCCTATCCCTCCAGGACAGCGACACATAGCGGCGCATTTTTTTTAAATTTTAATACATGAACAAATTGCTTCACTTTAAATACGCAATAAGTCGATTTAAGATCACCTGTCTTGCTGTTTGAGAGCACAGAGTCAATAAGAACAGACAGAGAACCATTTCTTTGAGGCTGCACACACACTCTGCAGGCCTCAGGTGCAGAGGTGGACCCACAGGGACGAGGGGTGGGAAACTTCCCACCCCCACCCCAAACCCCCTAAAGGTCCACTTTTGTAGCCATTTTAAAAACATTTTTTTGCACATAATAAATAAAATACTAATAATTATGATCATAATCAGATTATAACCCTTTGAAAAAATAAGATTATTCAATAATTTATTATTAGAATTATTATAATTATTATCATCATCGGGTTACTATTTGTAATATATAAGAATAAAGTAATTTTGTCAAAAACCCAGGAGCTTCATACACTAAATACCATAAGTATGTAGTGTATTATTTTAAAAATGACTGTATAAATTAATGAAACATATAAAGAAGAAATCCTACTAAGAGAGATTTCATGTGACGTCACTATTCATAACGGCGCTGCACAGCGCCATGACGGACCCCCAATGCTGTTATAAGACAGACAGGTAGACAGTTAAGGTAGACCGGATTTGGATAAGATTTTAGTATTACATTATAGTTTTATGTTGTCTTGTTTGCACATTCAGTTTCTATAAGGCCCATTGTTACCAAATACAAGTACAAAGTATTCACTGACCATAGAACCATTTCCATTTATGTTGTTGGAAAACAAAAAGGAAAAAAACATCTGCTGTCACTGGGACTGACTGAGTTAAACGTGCAGTGCAACTTTTGTATTCCGTTTTTATATCATATTGCACTGTTTTGTATTGTTTGAACAGAGCACCTTTTTATGATTCATATATTGTGAGAGCTGTCAGGACTTTATAAAATATTTGCACAAAATCTGAACAGGAATTCCGGTTTTATTTATGTTATTTCATTTAATGTTTTATTGTTATTTGTTATTTTGGTGTTTGTTTGTGTGTTGGTGTGTTTATTCAACAATTAAACCTTAAAGGTCTGTCATACGGCTTTTGTCCATTAACGTATGGGGTGGTGTGTGTGCACGGAGGGGTGGGGGGCGCCAAACCATAATGTCGCCTAGCGCACCAACATGGGTAGAGCCGGCTTTGGATGGAAGCAACTAGTATAGCAGAGCAGGGGATGTCATTTGTGAGCTTCCTCAGAGATCTCAACTTTTATCAAGTTGGTCTGATTCACTTTTTTCAGTGTACGTTGATAATTAAAAAGAGTCACAGCACACAGTGTTTTTGTTTATTTGTCTTTCAGATGCCCCAACTGTGGATTTGGTATAGATCAACATTGGGATTTGGCACAAGCACCTAGTGTTATTTGGCGGTCTCCCAAGCAAGTACCAATCATAATCTACGCTGCTTCATATAAGACACAAGATTTAATAATGTTTAAAACTGTCAATCAAGTTAAAATCCATCCAAACATCCAGCCATCCATCCATCCCAACATGTGTTGGTTGAAGGCATGGTACATCCCAGACAGATCGCCAGTCTACCACTTAAAAGAACCAAAGGTTCTCCAGTATTAAAACAAAAATCACAGGAATAAGATATAGATTTGTCAGATAACCAGTATTTCCTCATACTCCAATGTTTACAAAAGCCCAAAATAAAACACTTGGAGATTCCACACTGCACACCCATGAAAACATCTTTACTGCTCCAGTGTTTTTGGGAAACAGAAATCCAGCTAACTTTTGAAACCGTAGAGCAGTCCCAGACTCCTTCTTCACTCTCACATCTCTTTTACCAGGTCAAATTGTTGCTGTTCCGTTTTAAGTGTTTGTAGCAGCCGACACATGGGTGTGTTTAATTATAGGTATACAGCCACCATAAATGGAGTTCGATAGGGGAATCTTTATGGGATCTTTAAAAATTAGCCATTCTGTTTGAAGTATGAACCACATCATGACAACAAATAGTAAAAGTTTCAGAGCAAAATACATTCAAATGATATTAACTCTGATCTATAAAACACCTGGGTTTGATGTCAGACTTTATTATCCGAGTAGATGTATTAATTGGTTATTTTAAAAAAGATTATATTGGCTAAGTTCAGAGTTTTATTAACTAAAGAGCATATTGGCAGCACATGGATGTGTCTTGATGTTGGGAAACAGGACACTCTGAAAAATGGAAACAGCCTGAAATCATTTGGGTTCAGTCACCTGATCTTAAGGGAAGGCATTGTAAAATCCAAGTTTTGAGTCTGGGTTAGACTCTGTTTTGACTTTCACTTCCTTGTGTGGTCGTACTTCAACTGTCTGAATTTCATCACTACAAAACTCAAAGTTGTAACCCATGGGCTACTTAAAAATAATCAAATCTAATCACTAAATTGTACACAATATGTTCAAACATTTTGTTTTATGCAGATGATTGTATCCAATGATATTCATATATAGTCCAACCCATAAAACAAATGTTTAAAGGTGGATTGCGTTGTATAAATGTAGTTATTATAAAGTACATGTATTTTTGTACTATATCACAAAATGACAGGTACTTTTATTGCTGGTAATGTATTTATTTGGGTCGATTCCATGTTAAACATATTGAATTTGTACTGAGATTTTGCAAATGACATAAAAGAGGAAGCACATGCCTTAGGTGGGAACAAAAATTACAATGACAATGTCGTTTACAATGACAAAAATTACTTTGAAAAAGTGATGATAAAACATTCATCCCCCCACTGACTAATTTTGGTAAACCAACTAAACACATGCATCTCTTAACACGACAAGTCATGAGTATTTCAATGTTGATGATGGAGAGTGTGGTAGAGAGGTGAAGAAGAGAGTGCAGGGAGGGTGGAGTGGGTGGAGAAAGGTGGCAGGAGTGATTTGTGACCGACGAATATCTGCAAGAGTGAAGGGGAAAGTCTACAAGACAGTTGTGAGACCAGCTATGTTGTACGGCTTAGAGACGGTGGCACGAACAAAAAGACAGGAGGCAGAGCTGGAGGTGGCAGAGCTGAGGATGTTGCAGTTCTCTTTGGGAGTGATGA
>CABFOU010180290.1:5387-15809 GCA_900660325.1 Opsanus beta
CAAAGAAAGACTTTTGAGGTTCTGGGAAGGGCTGAAGGCTCCGCTGGCGATTCTTGAGACGCCGGCACTTTTCATTATGAGGCTGGTGACAGAAGCGAGGCTGTCGCTGTGAAATATGGTGGAGTTGATCTCTCCAACGTCCTTCACCAACATCACCAGGCTCGTAAAACCAGAGCTGTAGGCTGAGACAACAGTTTTATTAAGACACCAAGGTGCTGTTTCACAGACAGAATGAGAGACAGATGACATGATGCCATCATACTGACAAGGGATATCATGATCAGGCTTTTTTTTTTTGCCCCCGATCTCGATATGAGTCACTGAAAATAGTATCGGTCTGTCCAGAGTCCTGATCAGACACTTGTCTTTTTCCTGGATATTACACTTGCACAGAGTAGAATGCAAGCACATCAAAGTCAATCCATCGTGCACTACATCACTGTTACAGCTCGGTCAGGCATTAAAGTGCATATCACTACTAAAAATGTCAAATGAGCAAACCATTATAAATAATTAAAGAATTATGAAAATATTGATGTATTCAGTTTTATTTTTTGGTGCTATATGCCCAGATTTTTTTCTTTTTTTATGTCTCATCAATTCCACCAAGTGCAGAACTGTAACCATAGAAGTAGGACACTCACAGTAATGGTAACAGAATGAGTTGTTAAAAATACATTCATTATCATGATCATCGTCGTCATTGTTATTGAATGTTTAAAAAAAATAAAAATAAAAAAGTCTAAAATGTCTTCAAAAGTAGACATTTAACAAGGGGTTGGGTGGGGGGCGTTCAACCCCTCGCCTCTCTGGCTATGTGCCTGTACAGTCTCTCTAAACAGGAGGAAAACAGACATAAGAAAATCTAATTTTGAGGGGAAATTGCTACCTGATTGGCTGGGAGGTCATGTCACAGATGACCGTCAGAAACAGACTGTGTATCTGAAGCAATTTGAAATGTTTCTTTTTTTTTTTCCAACTCTCAGCGTGGTCGCACCAAACGCTGCCCGTTATCGCTCCGTGCTTATGAGACAGAGGGACACCGACGCGTGCTGTTGATGATCTGTGTGAATAAAATAGGCTTGTTGCATATTATAAGTAGTTCAAGTGCTTTTAAAATGCACCTCCTGTCTCCGTAATAAAGCAGCAGCAGCTAGGACTCTGTTCGGTCCGCTGGCTCCGCCCTCATAAAGCCAAGCAGATGAAACATGCACTTTATTTGAAGACTCAATAGGATCAATGAAGAAAACAAATAAATACCTTGATTGGGCCGATATTGATGTGGTTAGATCAGACTGGGACACCTCGTGGCAGATGGGTGGTGGCGATATGTAAAGGGAAGCACAGCGTGCGTGTGTTGTGAACCCACCTCTGTAAAGAACGCTCGAGTGTTTAATAAATAAGTGCATGAGCGCATTATCCTCATAATCACAGCACATCTGATTGAGACATAAAACTGTCATTGTCATGAATGATACCTGCTGCTTACTTTGGCAGTATGTGTCGAAAAACATTTTGGGACGTGCACTTAAGACAACTTTAGTGGATTTAAATTAAAAACCTTGCACTAAAGTGATACAGTCCCGTGTTCAGTGACAGACGGGTGAAAATAAAATACGATTAAGGTGAATGTTAGACAGGGACACATAAAAATATCCACCACCTCCCATTAGTCAAAAAAAAAAAGTTTCTTTTGCTGCCACCTGGTGGTTGTATATTTGATATGTAAAAGTATCAGCAAGTAACTGAGGCGCTCTGGTAATGCTGCTTGGTTCGTTACATATCCAAGACTTACAATAGAAACTAATGTAACTGATATTCTGACTAAAAGGTTTTTAATTATTATTATTTTTATTACTTACTGTTCAAGGGTTTGTGAAAAGGATATAATCCGCTCAGAAAACATTGCAAAGTCAAAGTTAAAACATTTACCTGTTGGGATGGTCTGGCAGACTAACACCTGCTCTGCTGGCGTGCACGGCCAGCTCGCGCGCACGTTTACCAGCAACAGAACGACACACGCTCCAGCTGTGGGGAGGCAGATAAAGAAAGAGTAAAACGCAGACGCGCTTCGCACATACAACACGGGACGAGTGGACGTACCTCTCATGTTGGGCTGTCAGACACGGGAGCGTAAAGCGCTCGTCTCCACTCAGACGGACAGTTAACAGTTGGAAGGTCTCGTGATCGCCTGGACCACCAGCTGCCAAAGAAACTCTGCTGCCATGGCAAATCACCGTTTGTTGTCCGTTTGGCGTTCAGGCATTAAAGCCGCCGTTACGGTTGGCTTGCGGAGCTGAAGGTCGTTGGCACCCGAGGAGGACTGATGGACATTTTTGCTAAAGCAATAAAAACCAGGCATCCGTGTGGAGATAAACACGGTGAGGCATCAAAACAGCAACGGAACAAGAAAAGGTCACAAATGAACAAATGAAAACATGAGAAAGGAATTTAAAAAAGAAAATGTGACTTTATTCACTTGAAAATTTATTTTGTTTCAGTGCTCCCGTTTTAAAATAAATAGATGGCATGAGATCAAAAGGTAATAAAAACAAGGATGAGCAATCGTGTAACAAAAAACGGTGGCCGATGCCAATACAATCTTTGAGTTAAACACATACAATTATGGATCTACTCCCCAAAAACCCTCGCCACACACACGCGCGCGCACACACACACACACACACATACACCAAAAAACACAAACACAACAGTGTAAATCAAGTCTTGTGTGGTTTTTTGGAGACAGCAGTAACATCAGCTTCGGATCAGAACGACTGACTCTTAGTGTTTAGTTTAGTTTACCGGCGCCCAACAGCAGTTTAACCAAGTGGGTTTTTTGTTTGTTTTTTTCCTTTAATTAGTTCTCACGTAGCTTTATGCCCACTCGAGTGTAAAATTACACATTTTCTCCACATCCCTACAAACAATAAATAAAGTGCACGTGCAACACTTCTGGTTGTTCTTGATGCCAAAAGCAAAAACTGTTCTTTAACAAAGAAGGAAAAAAAACAAAAAAAAAAAAAGAGCACTTTTTGATTGTGAAAGAGAAGAATGGCAGCCGTTTGTCAACACATTGGAGGATTGGTTCTTTAATGTCGGTACACAGCTCGCACACACAAACCTAATGTGTATCAAATACTGTCGCTCAGACCGTTACACGGGCGCCCGTGCACTCTTCACAACAAGAGTGCCGCCAGCGCTCTCGCCGTTACGACGAGGTAAACAAAAGAACTCAAGGGGCAGAAAGAGGAGGGGGCGGGGCATTACGTAGTGTCAAAGAATCTGTTGCGAGGTTTTCATGAGTGCACCTTTACACAGGACAATCTAAAAAGTGTCCAGTGGCGGGAAGGGGCAAAAAACAAACAAACAAACAAAACAAAAAGCACTAAGCTCTAAACATCAGAGAATTCTCGTCATGGTGAAAACACACAACAGCAGCTCCATCTCTAGACCACATTCCTTTAATTAAAAAAAAAACAAAAAAACAAAAAACAAAACCTGTCCTGCGCAGTCTAATACCCTCAATAAAAAGGATGAGTCAACTAATTAAAACTTTCATTTTTCAAAATCACAAATTTTTTTTTGTTTTGTTTTGTTTTTTTTGCTATACACATCCAGTGCTACGCGATCAGCGTCTAGTTTTTGTTTTTAAAAAGCGGCTGAACAAACAGACGATAGTACCACGATGCGTGAAAGGCCAACAGATGTCTGAGGGAGACGGCGGGGCTCCCCGTGACAAAAAAAGAAGACAGTTCAGAGCAGCAGGTTTGCAGATCCGTGGTGAGGCAATCTTGGTAATGTCTGCTTGGTTGGACAGGAAGGGTCTTTTGCTGTGAGGACAGTCCTAAAGGGTTGCACAAAGGTCCTTAGCTTCAGATCCTCCCAAGACACAAATCCCCGACATCTCGTTTTGCAAATTCTTTGCCCAGTGGAGAGTTTGTTTGAGTATCGGAAGGGTTTTCGTGCTGCAGCTGAGCTCTGGACCGTGACCGTGCTGAATTAGGAAAAAGTAGTAGTGTTTAAAAAATAAAAATTAAAAAATTAAACTCCACCACAAACGAGACAGAGAAGAAGAAGAATGCCACATGCTTCAGTCGTGGTTGCGGTAGAAAAATGAAGCTGGACCAAAAGAACCTGAACAGATCACAGGGAGAAGATGCTGAAATGACTTCAGCTGTTGTTCCTTCTTCTGCGAGCACCGATGACCGCCGCCACGTACACGCCATTTTTTTCCCAGATTTCCAGATAAAACCCGACTCTTATTTTCGCTGTGGCCGCCAGCGCAGTCTGTTCAGCAAACGAGCAAGATGGGGACAGATGGTTTGGGTGACGGAGGATTTGAAATCCGGCCGGTTATTTCCCGTTCTTCTTTGGCACGGCGGCTCTCTTGGCCTGCCACAGGTGGTTGTGGATGGTTAGTGCATCTACGCTGACGGACACGGTCTTGGCAGGGATGACCGTGAACTGCTTTCGGTCCGAGCTGTACTTGTACAGCTTGTCAATCATCTTCTTGGTGATGCTCTTGGGCCCCGTGCCTGTCAGCTTTTGAACCTCTTCGGTGTCAGGAAAGTACGAGTAGAGCGCTCGGAACTGGCAGCCGCCGTCACGGAACAAGATCATCAGGTGGTTGGACTCGCACTTCTCCAACTCCTGGAGTGGACGACAGCGGAAAGAAACAAAAGAAAACACAGTTATTGTGGTTTTAATGTAACATTCAGGTAGATTCTGAACGTTCAGCTTCTATGGACACAGTTACTGGTTTGACTGTAAACCGCAGACTCAGAGGTGTAAATTTATTAAAATATTCTGGTTGACCGTAACAAGTTTTCTGTTCCAAAACTTTCAACTGAAAACTGTAATTACTGTACTTGCCAGAATATAAGTCTTGCTCGATTTAGTACTTTGAGAGGTCCTGTAACTTACAGCCTGGTGTAACTTACTACGGAAAATATGGGCATTTAAATGACTTCTTTTGCGCATTGCTTCCTCTGACACTATAGCTTGTTTGATCCTTGCAATCCATCCATACTGGGACCAGGAAGACCAGTTTACACAAGGTTCCTGCTGCCTCATGTTGCGTCTTTTTCTGTCACAAACAAAATAAGTCCATCACAAGCCAACTAAGGAGCATCTACCGACTTCTTTAAGAGAAGACTTCTAGCACACTGGCTGAAGCTTTGGGCACTTTCACACCTACAGTTTATTTGGTCTCAATGTAGCAGTTCATCTACCTCTGCTGGATACTACCCCAGCCCACCTGCACAGGGTCTTATGCTTCACATAACTACTTTCACCCTAACCACACGTGACGTGGTCCTGTCTGGGACTGACTTTTTAGACACATTAAGAACTCACCTCCAGGATCTGGTTCTTCTGAGGCTCATTGACCTTCCCGGCCAGGCAGCAGTGAGAGATTGCATTGTGAATGATTGGCTTATTCGACTTGGCGCTGGGTTCCTTAAACAGTTTTGGACCTACAGCAGGAGAGCCAGTGAGGGAACCAGAGTTTTATGTGGCATACAAAGAGAAATCGACCAACACCAACAAAAATTAACTGCAGTGTTTTGCAAACTGATTAGATAAACTGACAGTTCATCAGCTGCTAACAATCCCATTTATTCTCATGGTTAAATATTGAAGTAAAGGGTGCGGGGGGGAGGGGGGGACCCCTGTGCACTGACCAGTATATTCAGCCATAGAAGTGATGGAAGACGCAGTGGAGCCGTTGTCCCAGTCTCTTTCTGCTGCTCGGCTGTTATTTCGGCTACCTGGGAACGACTCCACAGAATCACAGCTGGAGACAAAAGGAGAGGCTCAAGTAAAACGGAGGACAACAAAAATATTTTTACTAAGAAGCAACACGAGACAAAGAAACATACATGTTCTTAAAATGTTCGACCAACGCGGTTAGCGAGCTACATACCGCTGGGAGCCCCCTCCTCCAGAGTTGACGCTGTCTGCCTCGTTGGTGGCGGCAGAGGCCAGAGAGAGACTGGAGCCCGACTGCGCGTTGCTCAGGTTGTCAGCTATGTGAAGAAAAGCAGATCTGTAAAGCCGACTGACATATTAAAATTACTTTGGGCTGCATTACGAAAACCTTTTACCATTTAAACACTAATTAACTCAGTCACAGTTGCATATCCTTGTCCTGTACGCCGCTCACCCTTGTTACAGCACGTTGGGCTTGTTGCAGTAAAGTGTTGACTTACCAAAAAAAAAAAACTGATGGGTAAATCAGCTGGCCAAACCAGTCAAACAAAAACAAACCTCTCTGACATAACTGAACCGCCTTGTGAGCTTACGTGTGGAAGAAGAGCACTTGGAGAAATTCTCACTGGATGATGATTCTTCTCTTAAGACGGGCTTAGCACGGTGTTTCGGCTTCGGCTTGGGGGTCTTGGGCTTGACGAGACCTTGCTCCTCAAACAACTCCTGCTGTTTCCTGCGCAGATAATCCTGCTTTATGAGCTCCTTCCTGGTTTTCTCCTCCTCTTTACGCACGCGCTCCTCCTCAGCCTTGCGTCTAGTGTTCAACCAAACACTGAATGTGAGCAACTTTTCTCAGGTGGAAACACAACATCTGTGTCCCGTTAATGTCGATATAAAATTACTCACCTGGCTTCGTCACGTTTGAGCTCAGATTCCACTTCTAATTGTTGTTTGCGGAGCCGGGCCTCCTCTGCTTTTTTCTTCTGCTTCTGCAAGAACGCTTCCCTCTTCTTAGCAAGTTCATCCTCCGCTTTCTGCTCATCCTGTGAAAAAACAAACAATTATCAAGATTTTCCCCATTTCAAGTCATTAAACAGGGTTTCTTTTACTGTGGAAGTATTTTCACCAATCAATACAAAATTGAGATCATTACAGATGAAGGCCTTGATAAAAAAAATTTCTCCCCTATCAGTGGGTCAACAGAAAGCAAAATTAAATTCCTATGAAATTACTAAGCATTCCTCTTCTGCAATGTAATTTATGACAGTAATCATTTATCAGCAAGGTACAATTGATGTTCTGTCTTGACAAATAGCGAGAGAGAGAGATTCCCGTTACAAATGCAGACCCCAGCTAGCATGACTTCATACGCTAATCATGCTTAGCATGCGCGCCAAACACTGAGAATCCAAAAATGTTACCTTAAAAAAGAAGCCCATGACTGACTTCTGCTCTCCATCACCCCCGTCTGTCATTCCGTCCTCACCAGCTTCCTCTCCCTCAGGGTCCTTCAGCTCTGACAGATCAACCTCAATCAGGTGGGCCTTGCTGCGCTGCGACTCCAACGATGTAGCATTCTCCTTCCCTGACCCGTCTGAAGAGTTGAGCTCAGAATCTCTCGAGGTGCTGGACAGGCATTCGTCCAAGGACACCTCTGGGGTAGTAATTGCTGACAGGTCCACTCGGGTGGGTAGGCGCATGTTTGCCTCGTCAAACAGTCGGAAAGTGGCACTTCGCACGTGACCGGCTCCTGGCCTGTCGATCGTCTCTCCTGCTGTGGAGTTTCTGGGACTTTGAGCGTCAGGTTGTTCGGTTCTGGGGGACCTGCCCCCAGCAGCATGCCTTGGTTGTGATAATGTCTCTGATCCGGATTGAGGAGTGAGCTTGGAGGCCTGTCGGCTCTGCTCCTTTGCCATCTTTAGCTCAGTTGGTTTGGATCTGGAACCTCGGCCTGAGCTCAGTTTGGGGGGTTTCCTGATGGGCACAGTACCTGTGCTGGAAATGTGTTCCCCAAAGTGAAAGTTTGATCCAGCCTTTGAATCACTGGTTTTGTCATTGGTTAGGGGAGTTTGGAGAGTTCCGCCAGGGGGAGCCTGTACATTCTGTTTCATTAACATCTTTTGCTGCAGAGACAGCTGCATCACCTGTTGCTGGATGCTGCCAATGGATTCATTCAGCAGCTCAATGGTGCGGCTGCACTCGTTGAGGTCCAACTCTTCCTCTAGATAGAAGCTTCCACTGTTACCATTCTTTTCTGTCTCTAAGGCACCTGGCAGGCTGGCTGCCTCCACCTCTTTGTCCACCCTCACAGCATCAACACACATATCATCTTTAGCTGATGTTCCTTTCGCTATACTGAGGTCTTCCTTGGACAGGTCACCTTTAAATGGACTGGGCAGCGTGTCACTTCTGCCACCACCTTTCTTAACAACGTGCAGGAAGGCTGCCTTACCCAGCTTTTGCCTCTGCCGAGCTGACAGGACTTCCATCTTCTTTTTTTGGTGCTCAATGGCACGTCGTTTCTCTTCCAGCTGCATATGGAGCTGGACAATTTCTGAAGCTAGCACATTAGCACCACTACTTCCTTCACCTGTGAGGGTACCTCCTCCCAAAGGTGAGGAGGGGCTTTGATCTCTCTTCATCCTCCAAGAGGAGCCCAAAGGTCCACTACTCTCTGATCCATCTGGAGTAGTTCTTTGAGAGCTTGATGCACTGGAGTGTAAGTCATGGTTGCTGCCAAAACGCTGCTGTTGAGCTTTGCGCTCAGCGAATGAGGTCATGCGTATACTGCCACTGGCTATGCTGCTGGCCTGGGAGTGGGCACTAAGACAGGGGCTAGAGCGGCCACTGCCACCATTAATGTCTTTGTCCTCATGCTCTTTTACATTCATATCCTCGTGGAGCTTGGCTGATTCTTCTTCATCATCCTCCAGTGTTTTCCTTGACCATTTGGGGTCCTTAGTGGTAACGGCTTCATCTAAATCCTCATCCTCTTCATTCACATCTAGCAGGTCAGGATCTAAGCCATAGTCAGGCTTTGGGTCTTCAGAATCTGAGTGCAGATAGAAACCTCCAGCTGGCTCTCTGGACAAGGGGTCCACATTGTTGGTGATAACAGACCTGCAACTTGCTTGACCCTGCTCTGTTGACTCCATCTCCTCACTAGAAGGAGTAAAGGTTTGGTTCAGACTGAATGGAGCTTTCCTTTGAACAGCCAAAGTAGGAACATCCCCTCTGCAGGTTTGGTCCACACTGCTGGTGATAACAGACTTACAACTTGCTTGATCCTGCTCTGCTGAGGAGTCCATCTCCTCAACAGAAGGGACAAAGGTTTGATTCAGACTGAATGGAGCTTTCCTATGAACAACCAAATTAGGACCATCCCCTCTGCACAGAGAACTCCTTCCTGAAATATGGGGCCCTTCACCACTTTCATCTTCCTTATTTAGGCATACAGACTTCTCTTTGGCTGCTCTGAGCACAGCAGGCATCAGTGGTTCAAGGTAAAAGCTATCCGATGCAGGTTTGGACTCTGTGGAAGATTTGGGTCCAACCGCAGCAGTCGCCTGCATCCCGTCAACTCCTTTGGGAATGGTGGGAGCATCCGTTCTGCCAACTGCCGAGACCGTTTCTTTCTCATCCTCAACGCTGACATTTCCAAGAAAATTATGGCCATTGACTCTGCGTACTGATGCTTGTGAAGGTTGATGGACATACATCTGGTGTTTGGGTGTGACATTAACAACATTGGATGCCAAGCTGTCCTTACTTATGGATCTGGCCAAGCTTACACTGTCACCAGAAACCTTGTCTGCATCACTGTCTGTGGCTGAGTGAAGCATGTAGGGGCTCATCGTAGACAGAGGTCTGAAGAATGAGATCGTGGAACGTGTTATTTGTAAAGTCCATACAAGGTACAAGCTGTAATATATACACATTTCATAGCTAGTCAGCTTATGCTGTTGTGTTCAAAATAACAGCAGTGTTTAAAAAAAGTGACTACAGCTCAAAATCCTTATAATAGCTTTTATTTCCCTACATGCAAATGCATTGGGAACACTGCACATACATAACTCTTGGAACGTGGGAAAGGAGCCTGAGCTTATGCGAGAGGTCGAGAGATACCAACTAGAAATAGTTGGGCTCACCTCCACACATAGCATGGCCTCTGGAACCATACTCCTGGAGAGGGGCTGGACGCTCTCTTTTTCTGGAGTTGTCCAGGGTGAGAGGCGCCGAGAGGGTGTGGGGATGCAAGTCCCCAGCTGAGTGCCGTCATTTTGGAGTTTTCCCCAGTAAACAAGAGGGCTGCCTCTAGGGAACTGTGTTGCAGAGAGGAATCTGACTGTTGTTTGTGTATATGCACCAAACAGCAGTTCAGAGTATCCAGCCTTTTTGGAGACTCTGAGTGGGATCCTGGAAAAGGTTCCTCCTGGAGACGCCTTAGTTCTACTGGGGGACTTCAATGCTCATGTGGGTAACAAAGGAGAAACCAGGAGGGGAGTGATTGGGCTGAATGGCCCCCCCGATCTGAGTCAGAGTGGTGTTTTGTTATTGGACTTCTGTGCTGGTCATGGATTGTCCATAACAAACACCCTGTTCGAACACAGGGGTGTTCATAACTACACGTGGTACCAGAACACCTTAGGTCACCTTAAGACATGCTGGAGAGATTATATTTCCCAGCTGGCTTGGGAAC
The DNA here is from genome assembly GCA_900660325.1 of Opsanus beta. Taxonomy (NCBI): domain Eukaryota; kingdom Metazoa; phylum Chordata; class Actinopteri; order Batrachoidiformes; family Batrachoididae; genus Opsanus; species Opsanus beta. The sequence goes on from CABFOU010180290.1 coordinate 15,799, forward strand.
GGCTTGGGATC
>CABFOU010183248.1:1153-12602 GCA_900660325.1 Opsanus beta
TGCTAAGAGAGTGTGTGTGTGTGTGTGTTTTTTTTTCCTCCCGGAAAACATTAGCAAGACTTCCACCCATCTGTTCGCCACTAAATTACCAATTGGTCCACTTGCCAACTAGGTGCTTGAAGTGAAAATGCAAATTCATGACATGATGAAAGGAAACCAGCCTGAACATTCAAGCTCAAGGTAACCGATCAGACCAACACAGAAGCCAGTTTGACGGAATTCTATGAAACTGGTGTTTGTGTGTGCGCACATAAATGCAGCATGCATTTGTGCAGGTGACAGCGGACATATAGTGTGGGTGCACCACACGCCACTAACCTGTCTCTTTGGAATATGGGACTGTAACTTATGTCTCTGGAGCGCAGACTACAGGACTGAAATGTCAGCACTATTTCTGCCAGCTGCATGCTCTCTGTAATGACGTGCTGGCATGTCATCTGTCCATTCCTCTTCTCCTATACCTCCATCTCTCCATCCCTTCCACTCCATGTGTGCTCTTTAATGACCAATAATTCCACTGGGACGTCTGATGCAGTGCAGCGGTGCACAGAAAGATAACCGCCCAGACTGAAGCAGTTTTTTTTTTAGAGGATATAAAATAAATAAATGAATATATGAACACCTTGTTTTTCACCAAAAGCATTTCAGCAAATACGCATTTATTAGGAACACCGTCTGGTTTTATTGGGTGAAACTGTCCCGTGAGCCCACACGGGTCAAGGTCCCACAAAAGTGATAGAGTACAAAGTGACAGTTAACGTAGTGATGATTGAAACCACTGGTTTAACTCAAAGCCAACAGGGGTAATGGAAATGTACCCAGCAGGCAAATGGGACTATATATTCAGCCCATCAAAGTGTCCAAGACCCTGAAATGGTCTGTGCGTAAATCCACACAACATGGTTTTAGCAAGCTGGTGATGAGATTTAAAGACATAAAAAAAAAGACAGATAAACAAGCAAAAAACAAATGAGATTTGATTTAAAAAAAAAAAGAGCTGCGCTGACAGCACATTATAACTAACCAATCCACTTGATGTTCATTCTCGTTCCCAATTTTAGAGGGGTCATATTGTGTAAAATCCATTTTTATCTACCTTTGACAGTTAAATCTCAAAATCCCAAGATTCTATACCTGTGCATGTGAAACCCAGCCTGCTATAAGTAGAACTGAGACCCGAAATGGCTCGTTTCAGACTTCTGTGACATAGGGATGTCCGTACTTGGATGAATTTGCCACCTTAGTCTGCACGGATCTTTACCACTCCACTCCAAACAGTTGGTGGCGCTATACCTTGCTTCTGCTTTGCCTCCATTGCTAAAAATTGCTAGAAAACATTAGCTGTAGTTCAGACTTCAAACTGTTTGTATAACACTGTCGGATCAACATGAGGATTAAGGACCCTGCTCAAGGAAATCTTAGTGACACCTGAGAATGAGACACCTTCCCCACTCACATTTCCTTGTCTGGTCGAGAGATTTGTTGTTGCACAATTTTGGAAATTGAAAATGCGTACGTCATTTCCTTCATTGTTGGCACAGTCATCACTCTGTTCAATGCTTATTTATTGCGTGTTTAAAGTAGGGATTGCAAAATACCACTTTTTCATGTCCGATGCGATACCGATACTGGAACCTTCAGCGTCTGCAGATACCGATACCACTCCAATATCATTTTTGCTATCTTAAAATAACAAACCTGTTAATAAATACATTTCTCTGGATGTACTTTGCTAGCATAGCCATCCATCAAACATCAACTGTGAAACAAATATTGTGCTCCCTAAAGGAAAACATAAGTAGCCCACAACACGACTCAGATGTGCAACAGAAGACTCGGCTCAGATAAGATTTAGTTTTCTTTAATTGTTTAATTTCTGCTTTAATTTTCAGACTGATACCAATCTGAAATATCGGACGGAGCACCCCTAGCACAAAATTCAGGGTGGTGATGATACTGTATGAACACAGCTAAACACATACACACCCTGTCCTATAGAGGGGGTGTGGCAAGCTGCAGATTCTTTCCATTTAAGGCAACATACACAGAACTGGCTCCTTTTGAGAGCAGAATTATTTATTTATTTATTTGTTTGTTTGTATTGCTGCATCACCCGCAGTGTCTCTGTTGTATTTTTCACTACAACTTTTAACATCTGTTTTTAAGACACTCAGTGACCCTTGCTTTAAAAAAAAAAAACTGCATAATATGACCCCTTTAAATCAGTAAACACCTGTAAATAGCAAACTTTAATTCAGATAAAAATGGCAATGTGAGAAGGTGACGCCAAATGTTTTATAGGCACATGCTACCTATAGAGCATTAGCTTGCAAATTTGTCGTTATATCAATGTAAGAAACTCACCTTCCCCTGTACGTTCATCATCAACCAGCTCTGAGATTGTAATAACCACCAACATGTGTACAGTGTCTTTTTGTACGTCTGTGTGCCAAACTCAAGCTATGAATGATTTACTGATGCCTGACTACTGAAGCAAAAAACTGAGAGAAATGTACTTTAAAGTGCCATGAAGACCATTTCAGTCAACAGTGCATTTATCTGTGATAAAATATTGTCACTTTTTGCAGTGTATTTGTGACATATGCGCCTTTGTCGTTACATGCTGAATGTTATTATTATTATTATTATTATTTTTAATATGTCAGCTTTTCCTATTGAAATTGTTTCATCTGACCAGATCAGAATCTCAGTCCAGATTCTACCGACACTGAATGCTACCAACAGTTTTTGATGGTATGTTCATAAACTACTTCAACGTATTCTGTAAATATGTAAAAATGAACACAGACAGTTTGCTATGTCCTTTATTGTATTATAGTGGATTCACTGACACCATGATATGAACTGTGCTTCAAATGCAATTGGGTGCATAAGTAAATGACTGACATCAGTTCCATAATTTTAGAATTTTGCATGCTGCCATGATGGGACATCAAATAAATCAGGATGTGGTATATAACTGGAGACTTTAGGGTATGTTCATCATCTATATTTTCTGTTCTGGTAACAGCCTTGTGCTTGGACAGCAAAAATACAGATGAGTTAGTGAGTGAATGAGTCCATCCCAGCAATTTTGTGTCAACAATAACGCAATAAAAAGAAATGCTATCATCTTATACTTCACCCAAATAAAAGACTATATAATGAGGATAAACTCTATTACATCGGATGATCTTCGATGGACCAGAATGATCGAAATCGCAACTTTGTTTTGCCTATATGAAATATCCTATAGATGTGTCTGCCACCTGCTGGGTGGTTAGTGAAGGCACATCACATGAGTGCAATTTATGTATTGGCCCAAAAATAATTAGACAAACAAAAATAATAAAAATTCATTAGAATTTTTAAATATTTTGTTGGAAATCCTTTATATTTAGTGACTGCCTGAAGTCTGGAACGCACAGACGCTACCAAACTTTGGGTTTCCTAACCTGCTGAGACTCTGTCAGGTCTTTAGTGAACCTTACTTTGACTCATACTTGTTGTTCAATGATAATTTTAGTATTTAACAAAATACAATTGTGTTATTTCAGGTTCAGGTATAGTAATTGACTTGGCCATTGTACAACATTATACTTCTTTGTCTTGTGTTACCTTTGCAGTATGCTTTGGGTTATTGGCCTTGTGAACAATGACCCAATGACTTTGAACAGTAGTCAGGTATTATAGCCCTATATATTTTTCTGAATTCATCCTGCTGTTTTTGTCAGATATTTAAGCCCTGTTTCTACCGCAGGAACTCGACCTACTCTCCAGATGTCACGAGTGTTTACAGGCACGCGAGGTAATTGGCCTTCTCAGCCATTGTGTCTCCAGTGCAGTGAAGACCCATCAGGATCGCAGTGACAGCAAGCATCTAAAGCTAGCAACCAAACTTTACTGTTAGAGGCAAAGACACATAAAAAAATGTTTCCTTGCTAAATATCACTTGCATCCAACATTAGCGTGCTAGACGAAAGGCAAAAGCAGGAGTATTTTATGTTTTTTTTATTTGGTTTCCCACTTAGTTGCTAACTTAATATTGTGCTAGGTAAAGCAAACTCTTTAAAAAATACCTGGATTTCATTCATTGCTAACCTGACTACATTTTAAGACTGCAGCATCCTCTCCACTGCATCACCGAGTGGAAGGGGAAAAAAAGCAGCATCAGACATGACCATCTGTGGCACAGTATTCCCTCGGTTTTGCGGTTTGAGCCACTTTTGTTATGGAGGTCATTTAGACATTTATCATCTTGCTTGTTTTTCCACCTTTTTTATTCTCTCGGCACTGTTTCACAGTGTGTTCAATCCTACGAGTATCCAGGTGCACTGATGTAGATTTTCTCACTCCACTCCAAGTACTCGATTCCTCGCCGGACCTCGTCCATCAGCTGCACCTTCTCATCACTCCAGCTGTCACCTCAGCTGTCCATTCTCTTTCATTTTCTTCTGCTTGCTTTTAGAAATGCTGCTTGGTATTTGTTGTCATCTTTTCTTGCGTGAGTTTGACCAGTCAGCACTGAGCCCCACCCAACGGCATTTCAGGGCCACTCAAGAGTATCTACCCCAGAGCAGTCATGTATCTCTTCTCTGAAAAAAAAAAAGCTCCAGAAATGATTTTTCACAGGTGTCCCTGCAGTGGCACGCTCAAAGGTGTCAAACCCCCTAAAATGGGCTCCAAGTTAGTGCTTTGGCAACCAGCCTTAACTTTCCAGTAAATACAGGGAAACCTTTTCCACCATCATATTTCACAGATGAAGTGGAGAACCCATACTTTTGTTTTTTGTCATTTTAGTGCAATTTGTGTATCCGTCCAGACCATTTGGCTTTTATTATTCCCCGGCCCCAAAACACTCTGCTCTGGTGTTTCTGTTATGCATTATGTGGCAGACTCTCTGCAGGGTGTTCTTGATCTGACCATCTGCTGTAAAGGGGGTTTTCTTCAACAGAGAAACAAGTCTACCAGCCCACAGCCAGCAGACATCCCTGGTTTTCTGTGTTGTTGTGGCGCTCCAATCCAAACATTGAATTGGACAAACATAGTGTTTTTCCAATCCCAAGCTCCAACTGTGCAGATTTTTCACCCAAATAACATCTTGAGAGTGGATAGCAATAGATTCTAAATACAACTCCACACTTTGAAATCTGCTTACATACAACCGAAATAATTATAAAAGAACTTAGCAGCAAAATCCAATCATTTTTCAGGGTCTGCGTGTTAAAATGGCTGTACGTTTGACACCTTTCACTCAGTTGAGATGTCAATACCCACAAACTAAAACTCCACGTCTCCACTTACACCTGATTGTTTTGTTTCAAATCCACTGTGGTGACACATAGACCCAAAATGATAAAATTGCTGTCATTGTCATATTGCTTATGGATCTAACTGCAGTTGATAAAATGTAAATATATTGATTTCGAAATGATGCTTCAGTAGTTTATAAACACACCTTCAAGAGGAGAATTACTGAAACGCTGTGAGGGAACACTGTGCATCTCATTTTGTGTTTGATCTGTCCTGAATCAGGAGATATTTTTTTTTTTTTTCTGCTTCAAGTCTAGTAACTGTAAATGTCATTGCCAACTGACTGCCATTCTGAAGGATGTTGAATCTAGAAAACACATGTTTCCTGAGTGAGTGAATGTATTCATCCTTTAGTTCATGGTCACAATACTGTGCAGCAACATTATAAAGCACAATGCTTTGTTTTTTTTTTTTTAAGGAACTGTAATGTACCATTTGTAAATCGTGAAATTAATCATCCTGAAAGTAGTGTATGTGTTTGGTTTGAGGTGCAGGATCAATCAGGACTATGTTTGAAGTGTGAGGTTTTTATTTTTGGTGACGACGCTGTGAATAAGATGTATGTACAGTATTTACGTGACTTTGGCTGACTGCTGAGTTCAGCTGTTTGCTGTTATTAGAGTAGAGTCGCAGGCCTGATTTCAGCCTGAACATTCTCATTTGACTGATGCCTGCTGAGTTTTCGCAGTTGCTAAGATACTGCTGTTATAATAACCATCCATCTTTGGAGTACTGCTATTAAATGGCATTATATAACTGACTCCTAATTTTGTGGCGTGTGGCACTGGATCGATCCAATGGACTTGATGAAGCGACAATAAACACATTCGCCAACACATAAACAACACATTAACAAATGCAATATTATTGTTTCACAGCTTTCCCCGGTAACATGTAAGTCATTACTGCAGTTTCATTTTCATCAAATGAGCCTTATTAATCATCAGATTGATAGTTTGAAGCTTTATTATAGGCAGAATTCTTTCAATCAATTTTTTTTTTTCTTCTCACCACAAGAGGGAGCTTGATGCTGGCTCTCATTCACTTTGGTGGAAGAGAGTGGAAAGCGTGAACTCCCACGGGTGTCTGTGGAATGAGTGCACATCATCAGTCTGTGCTGCACTGAAATAAACACAGACTGTCCAGTGCAGAGATGAAAACACAGCTCGTTTTCCCTCTTTGATCTAATGCTTTGAAGATCAGAGAGCAATGAGGTCAACAGAAGGCTAACTGAGGTTTTTATATACACTCTATGGACGTGCATGTCATGGCATGATGGGAACTATTCTGTTTCTGTAACATAATAATAAATTAATAGTGGCACTAGTGTTCCAGCACCTTCTGGTGCATGGGACACCTGTGCCTTGGTGGTTCTTGGGCGCTTCCTTGCCATGTCCTCTCAGATGAGGATGACAGTTTGGGTCTTCTTCCAGACCTCGGCAAAGTAACTACACTTCCTAATGACTTGTAGATATGTACAGTTGTCTGAACTGATGACCTTGAACCTGGTAGACGTTCAGAAATGGCTACAAGAGGGATTCCTGACTTGTGTAAATCTGTGATCCTCTTTCACAGATTTACTCTGGGGTCATTGGATGTTCCCATTATACTATGTGTTGATCAAGTAAGCGAATGCCATCAAACAAAACTTTTTTTCTGCTGGAACAGAAACGCTACCAGCTGTACTCAATCATGATCACGAATAGAAAATTAAGAGTCCTTGGCAAGTTAAAAGACATTTTGGCACCACTGAATTATAATCTAAGTGGATGTCTGTAGACTTTTGATCCAGTATGCATATTTTTGAAATATCTGACCAGAATTGTGATAGAGGGTTGTTGATGGCGGCCACAAAAGCTTCTAGTTTAAGGGGAAATTTGCTAAGGAATGTTTAACCAAATATATTAGGTGTGCTGTATGTGCACTTTTGACTGTTTGTTGATTTAAGAAAACCCCAAACAAAGTAACAAACTAAAACTTGTGCACCAAATTCTTACGTCTTACAAATCATTGAAAGCCCAGTACCCCCATGACATTCATGTCCATCACGTTTCAGGGTATGTGCTGGTGCTGTGCTTAATCACATCTACCACACTGTGGACCACCATCAGGCGTGGTGATGTGAGGGCATCCCCTTGCCCTTTTCTACTCGACCAGGCTCTCCAGTACTGAGGCAGCTGTATGCTGGTTCATGCCCAGAAAATGTCATAGCTGATTTTCCTTCACAATGTAAGTAGTAAGCATCATCTGGGGCTGCCTATGTAACTGTTCATCTAACATTAAGTCATTCCAGCATTACCCAAGGATCCACCAAAGAGACCTAGTACCAACATCCAGTCGCCAACTGAGGTCACTGGTATCGTCCAAGTCTCACCACTACACAGTAAGACTAGGCACCAGAACCCTAAAGTCAAGAGACTCAACTTCACCGAACACCTATGTCCAGTGAATTCAGGACATCCATGATAACTGTATATAAACTCCTGACCACAGTGGTGTGTACAAATGTGCATGCATGCACGTACAACCCCAGTCTAAAGTTTGGAAATACAGGACTTCCATACATAAATTCCATACTGAAATATGTTTCTTAATGATTGCTTGGCAAATGACTATATTAAATGACTAAGCACACTCACACACACAGAGACATAGTGGTGGTTGACAGAGAACAGAAAAGAGCAGTTGTGATAGATGTTGCAATTCCAAGTAATAGCAACTTCAGAAAGAAAGAGCATGAGAAGATCGAGAAGTATCAGGAGCTGAAGGAAGGAGAAGAAAAGATGTGGAAGGTAAAAACCACAACGGCAATAGGAACTCTCGGAGCTGTGACCCTCACATGGGAGGGTGGCAGTTTCCAGTTGCAACACCTGAGGTCTCTGTCCAGAAGAGTGCAGTCCTAGCAATAGTGTGGAATCAATAAAGTTTATATCTTATTTAATTCCCTGCAGTTAGCATGGCAGAGCAGTCAGTGAGTGGGTCCACAAAATTTCCATAAGTAACTCTGCAAAAAATTACTGCATTTTCATCTCTGAAATTTTGGGTTCTGTTACACATGAGAACCAGTGAACCTACTATTTTTGGCCATGACGGCATCTGTTAACATGCACAATGACCAAAACATAATATAAAAGCAAACTGGCCGATCAAGTTGCTTGAAAAGCCTTGTGACTAATCACACACTCCTAGTGCACATAACAAACATGGCGACATGTAGACAGCACAGAACAAGCTATAAGGTATTTGCATGTGGTCTGTGTATTATTTAAAATCATGTTTTTGCAGGGCTTCATTTTTCCTTTTTTTTTTTTTTTTTTGTGTAATACAGTGTGTAGGATGAAAAACAAGTCCATGTTGTGAAGGAGGTGAAAATGGGAGGTCAAGGGCTGAACCGACAAAGCCAGACTGGAAACGGAAATTAGAAAATAAATCTTGTCCTTGTCAAAGAGGCTTGATTTAGAGGACAACATCTCCCCTCTTCAAAGGCTAGATTGTTCTGAAATGGGTCAGTGCTTTGTTCAGTTGGATGAAAGAGAGAGACGGTTTTCAGGAAAATCAGCAACACTCAAAAAAAGTGTGTTAGGCTTGATCAGGAAAATCTGAAGACATTATTTTCCACTGTGTGTGCACAAGCAATTTCTCATGACTGTCAGCAGCAGAAGATCACACTAAAACAGCTCGAGGCTTAATCCTTTGTTTATGAAATACCACTCACACATAACCAGCTTCTGGATTCAATAAGACAGATAATTGACACACACAGTGACAAATCATCAAAGCGTCCAAAAGACATTTTTCCACTTCTGATACAACTGTCTGCCCAACCTGTTCCACCTACAGTGAGTTACACTGTCAACATGTCCTCATCAAATGTTCGTCACATCCCACAGATGAATGAAGCTTGGACCAAGGTCGGTCTGGCTTCCACACCCAAGACACACTCTGCAGTATAATGCCTCATTTAGTAGCCATTTAATTAGATTTGCAGCCACACAGAGTCTGTATGGGTGTGTCTCTGCAACTGATTTCACTGCATTTAGTTTTTAAACCCGCCTTTGGCTGACAGCCACAGAGCGTAGGTGTTGTGATCATGCAGCTTGCTTTGTTTGTTTACTTGTGCACATTTCACAAAGTGCTAATCTCCTGGAATTTTCATGCACAACCTTCTCTAGGATCAAAAGAACATGACCCCAAAACAAACAAACACCGAGTGGTCTGCGGTTCTCTTGGCGAAAATGCCTTGTTGATGGCCAGACTGGTTCCAGCTGATAGAAATGCACCAGTAACTCAAATAGCTACTTCTTACAACCAACATATGAATGCACACATTGAACCTTGAAGCAGATGGGCTACAGCAGCAGAAGACCACATCAGGTGGCACTCCTGTCAGCTAAGAATAGGAAACCAAGGCTGCAGTGGGAGTGGGATCACCAAAATTGGACAATGAAAGATTGGAAAATGTTGCTCGGTCAGATGAGTCTTAAATTCTGTTGTGGCATTCAAATGCTTGGGTCAGAAATTGGCGTAAACAACATGAAAGCATGGATCCATCCTGCCGTGTGTCAACAATTATGGCTTGTGGGTAGGAGTAACGCAGTTCAGCAGTTCTGAAGACAAAAGAATGTCCAACTCAAGATCTACTTAATGAAGTAGCCAGTGACTGTATAACATTAGACTGTTTTAGTGAATTACTCTTCCTCAGTTTGCAAACTGAGGAAGAGTAATGCCTGAATCATCTATGCTATAAAGATAATTTAGTAGAATTGCAGTGCTATCTTTTTATCCACAGACTGTGACGCTGGGGCGGGGATAGAGAAACACTCTCCATCTGTGCATCCCTCTGCCTGTCACATTTTACTTTCAGCACTATAACTTAACAACACTCTATCAAATTAATTCTAAAATTGATGTTCATAATCATATACTAGTTTCCCTCATGAATGATTATTATCATTAGTAGTAGTATTACTATTATGATTATTATTATTATTGTTACTAACTTTTAGCCCATCTGCCAGTCAGGATTTTTACAACAAAGCCACTTCAAACACTGGACTCTGTCCATTATATCATTATTGAACAATGTCTCCAATGTCTGTCTGATTTATTCCTAAATTGCATAATCCTATACTAGGTTTCCCCACCCTATGAGCATTTGAGCCATATAGCATTGTGTTCAGTTTGTGCATGTGTCTGTCTGTTTATGGATTGTGTGATTGAGTGTGACATACATGAACACTTCAGTTACTCCTGGCAGCGGATGCTCGGCCATGAGGTGCCTTGTTTGTCTTGGAAATGCTGTATTTCTGATGTGGCAGCAATGTTTTCCTATTGAAGAGGAGTTGCACACTTTTATTTTCATAGTTGACAACATTTGAATGAGCCACAGAAAGCGGTGACAAGCACTGGCCAAGTTTAATAAAGTTGCACAGATGACTCATTGTATCCAACATAGTTTTTTACACAACCTGTAGCCAACACTGCTGACTCAGAGTTATATGTGAGCTCAAGTTGAAGCCACTGCCACAACCAATGTTTTTATGAAAATGCAAAGAAAGCATTTTTGGCTTCTGGAAGCATTTGTTTTAAAGGTTGTCTTCATTATGACCTTAAAAGTTGAGAATAGAGGGGTTTGTTTGAGAGGATTGCTTTTTATGAAAGAGGACAAGATTACCTTTATATGTCTCTAGACTAGGCTAGACTGGGTGTTGGATAAGGTTATGGAAACCAGAGGCTTGCATGCCTGTTGTCAAGGAAAAGTTTACTGGCCTTGACTTTGTGAAGGATACTGTAATTGCAGCATTTAAAAGGAACCCCGGCTATTAAGCCTTGTTGGCCCTAATAAGCCACAATTGTTTTCTTATACTAAAGTACGTTGTTAGAAACACATAAAATACTGTCATTGATCTAAAAATCTATAATGTTTAGTACATATTTTGACCTGCGGACGCCGCCATATTTTACACGTGCAATGCATTCTGGGGGCAATGATGTGAAACGGCTGCCCTTGTTTGAACAGCTATTGACGCTAGCGTTTGTTTGAGTGCAACAGGTACAGAAAATATAATAACAATGAAACATTGTGCAGCTCTCTATCTCTCCCTCTCTCCCTCCCTCGATCGCTCTCTCGCTCCCC
>CABFOU010187344.1:0-11978 GCA_900660325.1 Opsanus beta
TTGTTTGTTTCGATGCACTTGAACAATAATTGTTGAACTCTGTAAAGGTATTCTCAACACTTATTAGACACAGAAGTGCTACAATATGCAGTATTAAAAACATGTTGCTAAATAGCTAAATGAACTAGAAACCTGACAGCTCTCAGAAGATACGGAAATGTATTTATAAAAATAACAACAAATGTAGACTTGTCAACAATATCAACATTGGAAATAAAACGAAGTTTACACGTTTACACATTTCCAAAAATATTAAGGCGATTGCAATATTAAGTCAGACAACCAAGTCAACACTTTACAAAGTGATTATGTAGCACATTCACATCAGGCTCAGCATGCTTCATATCACATTAATGAATAACAGCCTCTTGAAATATAAGCAGCAATATTACATACAAAACATACAAATGACGTAAAAATGACTATGGAAAAATATGTGATCTAATAAACTGATTCTTTCACCTCAGCTCTTCGATAAGATCACAAACTTTGGTTTAGATTATATAATGAGCCTTCTTTCACATTTTCACTGGTAGTCATTTAAATCACAGTTAAATTATTTTATTTATTTTTTCATCACAAAGTCGCAATGTTTGCACATTCAGTAACCTCCTTTGAGTGTGGCCAAAACTGATGTTAGAGATGCAGATAGAAAAAAAAATATATGTAAGGATGATATTTATTAATACTGAGAGTGGATCATTTGAGAAATGTTGTGATTCCTGAAAACAATGTACATTTAAAATTAGGTAATCATGCAGCTTTGAAGACTTGTTGCAATCACATCAATTACTTTTTTCTATTTCAAAAAAGTGGTATATGCATGAAAAATAAGAAATGATAAAATAAAAAAAGATAGGTTCACCTTTTTACAATCCCAGTCATTTTAAATTGTTCGTAGCAATCAAACCTCTGAGTGCTCCATTAACCTCTTGAATCACTGCCTTTTGTAAGAAATCCATTTCTGAAAAAAATGTTTCAAAAGGAATGAATGACAGTCAACTGGGAAGCTGTCCCCAACATTACAAAAATCCACTTTACACTTAAAATAACAAGTACCATATTGTTCTGAATATAAGATGATCTTGGTTATAACAGCTCCCTCTTTTTCAAGACATATTAAAAATATATATATATATATTTCTGAAGGCAAAATCTTTTTTATAATGAAAATGCTGGGTTTTTTTTAAAACAAATGCTAATAGAAGCACATCTTATGGGCAAACCATTTTTCTTCAACTATGTACTGCCACACTTAGTCAGTCTGTCTTGGAAGTGGCCAATTTTTAGGACCATGGAAAATGTTTCTGACTGTTAGCATTTTTAACATGATCTTTGTGAGCTTGCCATATATTCTGTCACAGTGTTATTTCATGGCTGCTTGAGAGTTAATTGATGATCCTGCTGTAATTCTGCTTAAAGTTTGCTTCTCAGTTGCACAGGCCCCTTGTCCACATCACTTTTTTTCTGCCACAAAAGCTGGTGCTGTGTTTCATCCCAGTGTTTTAATAAAAAAAAGTGCCGCATGTGGATAATGTTTTTCCAGGAACCCAAAAACACCTAATAAAAACATTACAATTTGTACATGGTTAAAAAAACACAATACTCACCAGCAACATTTGGTCTCCTTGCAACTGCTTCCACAAAAAGAGGAAGTGTGGGTTACTACAGTCCTGGGGGCACACTCATTTCAAGGTATTTGGTACCACCTACTGTTGTGGATGTATCGATATGTAAAAGTCTACATCCTGCATATACAATATGAAACTATTTTTTCATGATGTATTTACAAGAAACAAAACCCCCACTGTCTTATATTCAGAACAATACAGTAAATAATGCCTACAACTGCATTCATAATTGTCAACATGTTAGTGGTACAACATCTGAAGAAATATGGCCAGCTATGTGTATTTTTTCTTATAAACCAGTTTATATCAACCCTACTTAAATCATTAAGTTAACTTTGTGCAGGTTTACAAAACTGATGCTATGGATGGTAAATACTTCTTTCAGAAATTTTATAATACCACCATCAGTGGTGTTTGTCATCACAAACTACAAAAGCACATTAATAACTGCTCAGTGAAATTTTAAGGTTGGGGAAAATGGGGTTTTGACTTAATTTAGACCTCTGCTGCAGGTGAAAATGAGGATTCTCTCATAGGAAATAAACGTCAAATGGGTCTCACGCAAGAACCACTCGTTCTAACAAATGTGTTCATAAATGGCGCCTACAAGTGATAAGTGATTTAATAGAACCTCACTCATTCTCAATTTTTTTTTTGTGTTTTGAATTTTCTCTTCGGTAAAAAACAATTCACGAGCGATCCAGACCTGTCATATAAATAGTCTGCTGTCAATCAAACCTGTTTTGAGTGTGTATTTTATCACTTTGAAACAGTTTTAGTTACAAAATCCCACATAAATTCCACATCATAATTGATCTGCTTCATTTGCTGCCCTGTTTAACTCTACAATATCAATTGTGGTATGATTCTAAAGTAATTCTCATTGCCTGCTATTAATTTATTATTAAGATATTGCTTTATTATTCAGAAATACGAAGTGAGACCAGTCCTGGGAATGTTAACACAACCTCGTGCCTCCATGTGATGAAGCTTGTAAAAACATGGTCTTGTACGGTAAGTAAAATCAAAATGTTATTTATATATATATATATTAATCATCATGGTACAATGATATTTTTAACTGCATATCTTTAAAAACAAGTTTTCCTTTGTATCATATTTTGTTAATTAAATCAAAATGTATATATATTTTAAAGATTATTCATGCATTCATTCATTTTCTATGCCCACTTACTTCAGTTAAGGGTCACGGGGGCCTGTAGCCTATGTTAGCAGTCATAGGGTGAAAGGCAGGCTACACCCTGGACAGGATGCCAGTCTATCACAGGTTTTAAAGATTAATGCAGTTGAAATGCTGTATTTACTGTGAATTCATCATGAACATACCGTGAATCATCATGAGCCTGTTTTGAATGAGCTATATAAACATATCGCAAAGAAAAACGTTAAGTTTTATTTATTTAAAAAAACAAAACAAAAAAAGTACAAATTCACAGCCGGTAAGTCAGGAATCAGTATCACATTCTCAGATTTTACTCGAGCATGTGGATGTCTGTCTGGTATATATTTTTAATAACATACAGGGAAAAAAAAAAAAGCCTCACAGTAAAAAATAAAATTAACTTTCTCAGCAAGCAGCAAGTTCCTTCTCATTAACTACGTATTTGGATTTTTTTTTTCCCCAACTTAAACTTTATGTGATATAGTACACTGGAAGAATTCTTGAAGCAAAATAAAAACAGTTGCCAACAGCATGAAATAAACATATATTAATATATATATACATAAAAGCTGCCATAGACAGATCAGAATACATATCTGTTACATTCATCCATCGGGCTCTCCTAAAACACTGTGCACCCAAATAACCAGCCAGAGATTATGGTGGCCTTCCCTCTGACACGGTTTAATACCAGACTGCTTTCAATTCCTTATCCTACATGTGAATGCTGTCTTTGGCCGATAGTGGCCACAATACTTCCAAATTAAGACACCACCAGCAAATGCAGAAAACTTTTTACAAATACAGAAACGCCTGCATCATTTCCACAACAGGTACAGGAGTTGCATCAAAAAATGTCTTGAAAATAGAAAAACGCTTACAGAGAACACATATATAAACTACAGCATGTGAAAAATCTGATAACATATCTGCTGTAAATTCAGACAACACACGCAAACACACCGCAAAAAGGTTCTGCCGTGAGGTCTTTAACTGACTTCTACTCTTCAGGGCACTGCAAACAACACAACGAAACACAAAAATACAGCTAGCATAAGAGTAAAATGATGAATAAATAAAGTTAATCAGCTCTGCTGACCAGGTAGAGATACGGAGCAGTGCGCTGCGATAGGACTAAAAGGTCTGTAAGTAAAAGTCCTCTGGGCAGAAGCCTCTGTTTGTTTTGTGGGTACTTCCTTTGTATTGTGAAGCTTTGCAGTGTTTCTGTGTTTGGTTGCACTGTGTGAATTTCCACACAATGCACACAATTGTTGCATGTGCTGCAGGTTATTTTGGTTTGCGTTCTCTGAGGGCTCTTTTTTTTTTTTTTTCAATTTGCAAGATATTTTTGATGCAAATACCTGTTGTTGAACTGATGCAGCCATTTTTTTTTTTTTTTTACATTTTTAAGTGTTTTCATCTTTTGCTGGTCTTATTGATTTGGTGTTGTGGCCCCTAACAGTCGCCACACTTTTCTATGATATTTTCACTTTTGGAGTAACTAATAATAATTTTAAGAAAACTAACATGTAACTATTTCTGAGATTTTGTACGGTTCCCAAACTGTGGAGAAACACTTGTAAACATTTCAGGTTTTTCTACTTTG
The DNA here is from genome assembly GCA_900660325.1 of Opsanus beta. Classification (NCBI taxonomy): domain Eukaryota; kingdom Metazoa; phylum Chordata; class Actinopteri; order Batrachoidiformes; family Batrachoididae; genus Opsanus; species Opsanus beta. The sequence continues at coordinate 4,421 of CABFOU010187344.1, forward strand.
GTAGCAAAGATACAAATGATGGTTGATGAAAGAAGACGCAGATCAACTATATCAGGCAAAAATCTTACTGATTCCTTCCAGTGAGTACAGAATTTGAGTGTAATTTAGGGGATATTAAAAGAGACTCCATCTATAAAAGCTTTTAAAAATGAAAGGAATTAAAACTGGCGTTGACCGTTAAGCAGACAAACATCCCCATAGCTTTAGAGTGGTACGAAGGAGAAAAATCAAAAATCTCTCAATTAATCAACTTGATTTCAGCTGTGATTATGTTTCCATTTATACAGCAAACATAGAGAACCATATCTGTACATAGCTTTGTTGAATTAAATATACAGGGAAGAAATGAAGATCTTTTTGAATGAAGGGTCCAGCTAGTTCTTCAAAAAAGATATTGAGGTTTCAGGAGACATTTCTTCATATAGTAGTTTCATTGTACACAACAGCAAATCCACTGTCACAGGACTTGGCCATGCGATACCCAATACTCTATTGTAACATATATATTCTTAATTTGCGATATATTGTCTCTGTAGATGAAGGTTTTCAGTCATCCAGGCTGGAGATACCTAGAGATTCTCTTCCCAGCAACTGGGCTTCTTGTTGATCTTCAAGATGTTTCTCCCCTCATCACATCTTGAGAACCAATAAGAAGTCCAGTTGCTGTAGAAGACATTTCTAAATGTCTCTGTAATAGATAAAAGCTTGAATGTTTCACATAATGACAGATCATTCATTTTAAGGGAGTGTACCCATTTTTTCCTCATAGTTAAAAGAGAACGTCATACACATCAATTCTAATAATGAATCCATTGTTTCCGTTGTTACATGAGGTTCTTGTGTTACTTCGGCAAATTCCATTAAAAGTGCTTCAAGAGGTTAAGATTTATGCTGAGCTGATACTCCTTTCCAGTAGTCTAAAATATCATGCAGATCTTCGTCCTTCGCAAACTGGACTTTCTTGCGGAGCGCGTGACCTGCGGCCATGTACTCCTCGTCTTTGTGCCGTTTTCGGTGGAGTTTGAATCGCTCCCAGATGCTGTGTGAAGGTTTGCAGTAGTACTCAGGGCTTGAGGAGTAACTTAGATTGTGATAGTGCGATGACAGTTGAGAATACGCTAATTCTCTGGAGCGGGAATGAGTAAGAGGCTCCAGCATGGGTGACTTGTGGCTGTCAGGTCCTTCAATCTCCTCAATCTGGGCATCGGGATACGAGTGTCGGTGGTCGCTGTACTGACGGATCTTCTCCGCCTCAGCCCTCAGGATGGCTGCAGCAGGTGTTACCGTGAGGATAGTCTCTCCCGTCGAGGACATTTTCTCTATGTACTTGGATTCAGAGCGATAAGGCCTGGGGCTTCTCATGGGCCCTCCTGTGGCAGTGCTGGGCCTCTTTGGCGAGACATCCGAGGACCGATGCCTCTGCAGAGAATGGTGGTAGCTGTCCTTATAAGCCGGGGCCAGAAGCCCAGGTTTGCTCTGCGGATGTTCTGATATTAGTACCAGCTGTGGCTCTGCAGTCGACACAGCTCCTGTTTTCACCCCCTGAAAAGAGGTGGACTCTGACTTCAGAGCATCTATACAATTATTTATTATCTGATTAACTTTATCCACCTCTTTTGCAATGGTGGAAATCTCCGCCACTGATCCCTGGCTATTCCCAGCCATTCCCATCTCACATTCACGGCGTTCGTGATGATCCATGCTTCGCACTTCCATGTAATTTCCTTTCACCATTTTAGGTGTGTCGCTTATTTCTTGAAATTTGTACTGTTCCATTTCGCTTGCAGATGGTAAATACGGCATCCGAGTCATGCTGTCCCCTGCCAACAGTTGCTTCTGTGACATTCGAGAAATAGTCCCTCCTTCCAGTTCTTGGCCGTACTTAAGCTCCATGATATTTTTCTTCAGGTTACCTGATTTTTTGTGCTTTTCATCTTTTTGCCGCTTTTTCCTCAAGCAGTAGTAGACAACCCCCAGAAAAACGACCATGCTAAAGAGGCAGCCTAAAATTGTCATAATGTAATGAGTAGCTGTTGTGTTGTTTATCACTCTGTCTTTTCCATTCAAAGGGCCAGTAGTGATTGTCAGACAGGTGTGGTTGTGTCTAAGAGAATTACGTATTGAGATGACACAGTATGTATAGTTATTGTGGGGCTCGAGGGGATCAAGATCAACATCTTGCGTACTAAGTTTCAGATTCCGAATAATTGTCAGAAAACTATTGTTGTACAGAACCAGAAGGTACATCTTCTTATAAGGATTGGGAATATTGACTGTGATGATTGCAGCTGTATTTGAGACTTTCTTCACTTTCATCGTAGGATTTACGTCCACATCATTGTTCATTGTACTAATAGTAATGTCTTCTGGTTCTGTCCCTGAGGGACAATCTTCCAGCCCACAAAGAGTTGAATCCGGTAGGGGACTTGTAGTCTCAGTGGGCACAGGAAGAAATGGTGTCACATTATCCTCAGTACACACAGTGTTGAGCATGTGAAGTGCATTTCGATATTTTGGATTGTTTGGATTCTGGCTCAGCAGGCTGTACCCAGAGATATCAGGTGGGGAGTCGCACACCATTCGTTCATTCGTCTTGTTAGGAAAATTGGAGAGCCATTTGACAAAACCAAATAATTCGCATGAGCAGTTAAAAGGGTTAATGTACAGCTCACAGGTGGTAAGCTTAGTCAAGCTGGTAAATGTGGAGCCATCTAACTGCTGGATTCGGTTCATGGAAAGGTCAATGTTCTCTAGGTTGGGGCATTCCCAAAAGGCATTGGGTGTCACAGTCTCAATCAGGTTTGCCTGGAGGTAGAGGTACTGCAGCTTTCCTAAACCCCTGAGGATTCCCTCTGTCAGGTTCCGTAACTTGTTGAATCCCATTTGAAGGATTTGTAAGTTAAACTGAGCAGAAAAGGCCCCGTCTTCAATATAGGAGATCTCATTCTTTGTCAAGTTCAGGTAGGTTAAGTTGGCAAAGCGACTGAGGGCGGAATAATGGATACTTTTGATTTTGTTCTCATTCAGACGTAGGTCCACAATGGTGCTGTTGATATGCTGTGGGACAGCTTCATAAGGTGGTTGGTTTTGGCTACAAATTGCAAGCCATACAAAGCCCTTTTCACCCTCAATTAACCAGCAGTCTCCACTGACTCTGCCAATATGAGTCAAATATACAATGGCTACAGACCAAAACAAGGCACTCATCACCATGCCTAAGCTGCAGGCCATTGGTGCTTTTCTGAGGGTCATGTGCTGGACCAAACAATGAGAAGAGTTTTATACCACCGTGGTTACCCTACAGCTGAGTTGACTCTGTTGGTAAATCAGCTCGATGTTGAATTGTTCTCAGTGTTGGAAACAAAATCCTCTCATGAGCATCTTCTTTGATGGATGGTATTGTCTCCATGTAAAAATCACCAAAAATCTGTATTTCTCTTTTTGGTGAGTTTCATTCATTGACATTTGTCTCCTGTGAACTTGTGGTGATACGCAGGCGACATGTCACCACTTCTCGTCGGATTGTGCTTTGTTCTTTAGCGGCTAACATCATTAAACACTCTCATCTTATTATTCCTGCCACGATCTTCTTATGTGCGTCTCTCTCATTTGCCTCGACGAATACCCTGCAAGACAAGAACACAGTGTAGGCAATAATGAGGTTTTTATCAAAATAAGACATGCACACATGAAGAATATTCTATGTGTTCCAAAATGATGCCGTCTGAGCTTGCAGTCAGAGGATTTATGTTTACTGTGAACCCTCCTCCTTCATGGTCAACCAATTATTCTGTAGACAATTTAAGCAGTGTTTGCAGTCCCTGTGGCAGACTGCTATTAAAGGAAACCATTGACCAATTACCACATGACAGGTTGGGAAAAGCAGGGTTGCTGTGTTCACACCATTAACCTGAGCACTGTCAGACGCCACCAAAGCAGCCTGATGTTAAGAAGCTGCATTAAATCAATTATACAATATCCTGTGAAATGGGACTTTGGATGAAACTCTTGAGGATGTTTCTCAAAAAAAACATAAATAATACAATAGCCATGTAATATGGTTAAAATGAAAAGTAAAGAAGGTACATTATGATTACAACATCATGATAAACCTGTGAATAGAGACTACTGCAGACAGCCAAACTTTGTGTGTTGGGTTCTATACAAGCTTCTAAATAATAATAATAATGATAATAAAGAAGAAGAACAAAAACTAATGGTATGCAATGCTCTTACAGACTCTGTATTCAGCTGATGTTACCATGTGCCTGATTTTATACAATGTGCAATTACTAAAAAATGTTGATACAGGCTGCAGTAGCAAATTACTTGCAAACTGTTGCAGAATTTGAATTATACAATGACAATCAAGGTGTCCTTACCTATTGGTTGAGTGGACGGGTGTGTGTGTGTGTTGGGGGGGGTCTTTACGTAACATTGGCTACCTAATGTCAGGTAATGGCAAATGTTCACTTTAGCTAGGTAACGTTAGCTAGATAAACTGTAACTTATGGCAAAAGTCAGAAACTAGCTCACGTTAGCACAGACACGTCACACAATCTAATTCAGAACTTCTGAAGGTAATAAAATAAACTTTATTAAACAAGCTACATAGCTGCTGACATTAACCAACGACAGTACTGTTTGCTTGCGCCAAACATTGGACCACAGACTTAAATGAGCCTTTGCAATGCAGACGTGACATTCAACTAATGTTAAGAAACGGTACGGCTCACTTTCAGGGTGTCTGGAATTCTATACAAGGTTTTTCCAGGTATGAATATGTCAAATATATTGTAATATTTACAATTACAGATGGATAAACTGCCGTTTTTAACCTATTTTGAGAGGTTTGTCTTAATATTCTTAATCAGAGGGGTTAAGACCCACAGAACCCCCTGCAATTCAAATCATCAATTGTCTAAAATCTGATTTTTTGTCACTTATGTTGACATACTCTTATTACATTGCTAAATTAATAATTGTTACCTATAATTCATCATTACAGCTTAGTGTAGCCAAGCGGTGAGTGTGTTTGCTTCCAAAGCAGAAGGTTCCTGGGTTCAAGATCACCTGGGCCAATTCCATGTAAGGAAAATATCATTTGTTAGAGTTCGTACCTCTATCAAGGTGCAAAATAATCTATCTTGCAAATACTAAAATATAGTTATTAATAACAGCAAAAGTTGTTCTCCTTTGCTGCTTTGTGGAGATGCACCTCAGAGTGTAAATGTGTCTTACTCCATGTTAGATGTTGTGTCACCTTGTCACTAGTTGAGAGAGACATCAATTCCTTAGTAAAACTGTTCCACACATTCATTTCGTAAATATCATGGTGCTGTCTTTTTATTCAGCATCACCATAAATTTAATATTTTCTCTTTCAGGTCACTGTCAACCCTGTTTCATGTGATTGCTTGATTAGTTTTCCAGTCATCCTGTTAATACACCACCCAACAAAGGGCAGCGGTCAGAAACATTTTCTCCTTGGAGGTAATAACACTATTTGTTGCTCAGGTATGCAGTAGTGCTTCAAAGACTGCAATCACCCACAATAAAGCCTCTTCTAAAGCAATATGTCTGATTGAGTTAAACATGCAGCAAAGAGATGCTTAAAATAAACAGTGGTCCTTGTTGACAGTTTGAGTGCTATTTTATCAGACGTTGGGGTTATTAGATTAAGGGCTTTGTCTAAAATGTGGTCACTCTGACCTCAGCCCTGCAGGACAAACATCCTTCTAATCAGTAAAATTTTGCATTATTTATTGAAACAATTTTGACTCTCTGTACCGTTCTAATTAAAGTGGACTCTGCAGATAATTGGTTAAACACCACATTTCCCAAAAGGAGGAACAGAATTTAGAATGATTTGACCATCTACACAACGAGTGGCTCTTTCTTTTCAGAACATTGCATTTAGCACTTAACGAGATTGTTATAAACAGAATCTCTGAAAAGGCTTCCTTCAGTGCACGAATTGATGGATTTTCTACCATGAAAATAAAACACCTTGACACCGAGGTCCTTCACATCACGGCATGAGGCACAGCCAAGCTTTCCATTCTGCGCATACAACCATTCATTTTTAATTCTGACCTGCTCATACTGTTCTTTTGTCCATATAGAGGGGTAAGCAGTAGGTCTAGCATCGCCACCTGTGCATGCTTCTAAGGGTCCTGCATCTGCCGCTTCTTTATGCTGACGTTGTACCTCCTTGCTCTGGAACTCTTGAATCATCTTCCATACATGTTTTTCCTGACATTCGCATTTTCAGCATCTGGCTTTTCTTTTAAACATCTGAAGAATTGTTTTCTGCATTTATTCTGTTCTTTTCCTTTCTAACAAAAGGCTGTTAGTCTGTACTTCACTGTAGAAAAATAAAACAAAAAAATGAGTCAACTTAAAAATGTAACAAAATGTAACGCAACCCGCTGCAAAAGGACTCAACTTTGCATTACAACTAGCAGCTCATGTTTGGTTCAGATAAAATTTATCTTTTGAATCAACTAATAACCTAACTCAGAAAAGCAAGTTAACTGAACTGCATGGTTCCTGAAGTTGAAAAAAAAAAAAAATCTTAAAAAGCTTTCACAGATCTGCGTGTTGACTTAGCACAAGTTTTACACCAGATACAACTCCATATTACATGGGCAATGGGACAGGATTTAAACCAGCAACCTTCTGCACTTGAAACAAGCGCGCTTAACTGCTTGGCCACCATTGCATCATTTTGCAACCTAATTGTAACATTTAAAAATGACAGACACAAATAGCTTAACTCAATCCAAGTGTTTACTCTATTTGACTTTACATAGTTAAACTAAGCTACATGCTATAGAGTAACTGTTCAGAATGGTTCAAGATTTCTTCATTGTTGTGAGTGACTCCAGAGAATCAAATAGAATAAACACTTGGACCATTTGGGATGATGGCCAAGTGGTTAAGTGCACTTGTTTCTAGTGCAGAAGGTTCCTGTTTCAAACCCCACCCATGCCCATGTAATACGGAGGTGTGTCAGGAAGGGCATCCGGTGTAAAACTTGCCAAATCAACATGCAGATCCACCACAAATCTGCGGTGGTGACTCCAAGTGGAAAAACAAAGGAGGAGCAAAAGGAACATACTTGTAAAATTAACACAACCTGCTGTGAAAGATTTTTAATTTTTTTTTTTGTTGTTTACTTCAGGAACCATGCAGTTAAGTCAACTTGCTTTTCTGAGTTAGGTTATAAGTTCATTCAAAAGATAATTTTTATCTGAACCAAGTCTGAGTTACTAGTTGTAATGCAAAGTTGAGTTAACTTAACCTCCTCTTCTGTGTGAACTCCAACAGTAACTTAGGAGAACAAGTCAGCATAACTATCAGGCATGAAGTTGAGACAACTTAAAAACCTTTCACAGCTCATTGCTTTACATTTTTAAGTTGACTCAACTTTTTTTTTTTTTTTTTCTAACAGCGTTTGACTTTTTTCCACTCCCTTTTTTTTTTCTGAAACAACATCTAAACAAAGTCCCAGTTGGGTTTGTTCACCCAACAGGGGAATAATGGGCACCACACAA
>CABFOU010187374.1:0-12064 GCA_900660325.1 Opsanus beta
CTTGCTGTGCAAATTTTTTTTTGCACACACTTTGCACAGTGTTAAAAAGTTAACTTTTTAAGTTTTACAAAGTTAACTTTTTAAGCTGCCATCAGAGCCGGGGTTTCCTGCTTTAATAGAACACTGTGCAAAGCGTGTGCAGAAAAAAAAGTTAACTTTTTAAGCCCAGACGGACAGGATGCAAATGGGATAAACTAACACTAACAAAACAAAATACTCCAACAGTACAAAAATAGACAATTCTGTACAATGTAATTAACAGTCCTGCATTAAAAATGGACTGTGTACGTAGGTGTTTTGTGTGATCTTTTTGGAGATGTTTGCTTGGTCGATGTTGTATTTAAAGAAGTTTCTAAGACTATGTTTACACTTCAGGGTGTTATGCCAAATTCAAATTTTGTGCCTTTATCTGCTTTTATTAAATGGAGTATTTACATCTTTTTTTAAGTGCCCTATAGTATATTTCATACCTACATTTACATGGTATGCACAGATTACAAAGGTGCATATAAACAAAACATTTCAAAGGAAGGGAAAAAAAAAAAAAACCCTTTCTCACATGGGGCTAATAGTTACATTTACAGAAGACAATCAAGCCGGCAACAGCAGAGATTAGATCTTCACACTTGTTTTGAATTTTTGTATCACAGTTCATATGTAGATTCCGGACACAATGTCTGAAATCATGTGATCATGTTCATGTCAGCGTCTGTCCTCTGAACTGTGCATCTTTCATGGCATTCAGATCAATAAATAAATTGACACATTAAATATTAAGTCAGCAGGATGGGATCACATTTGTGTTGTGCTGTTATGGAATGAGAACTCTTTGGACTACCTGCTCTGCGGCACGCACTCAGACCACATCACGCTTGAAATGCAGGGCGTGTCGCATTGTGCAAACCACTAAAAAGAGAGCTACATATACCAGTTCTTAAACATGTTTTGAGAAGGATCGGGGCCCCTGTTGCAACTTTGGTTGTAGGTGCAAGTGAGGACTCTGGATGAGCTGGAATGACGAGAACATTCCAGTCTGCACGTTTAGGCTGCAGTTACACTGGCAGATAACTGATATGTACCAGATTTATTTCCACTTATGGATTTGACACAAATTGCATGTGAAAAAGTCTATTTCAGTGTGCTTTTATGACAATTTACATAAATTTTTGTGTTGTTATATCTAATCTGATATGATCATCTTTCTGGTGTGGTTGTGTTGTTGACTGTTTACAAGCCCATTAGCCTCTATTATTATAATCAAAACATGACACCATCTGTACAAATGCAACATAATTTTGTCAATAAACAGAATCTTCCGGTAAGTAGGCATCATGTGGGATTTCCATAATGCATGCTGTGGGTTTTGTTATACAGTTTTTGAAAGTACAGACATGCAGTACATGATTTGTTACCAACCAATAGTTCAGTGTCATGCATAAAGGCGATTTTTGAACAAAATGTGATTTAAAATTCTTGTTTCTGCCCTTGTTTCTAGGGTTGTTTGATACTGAGCGATGAGCTGAACCACACGTCTCTCATCTTAGGGGCCAGACTGTCGGGAGCGACCATCCGCGTATTCAAACACAACAGTAAGTCCAGTTATGATTTAGCTTTGAGCACGAGTTATGGTGCAAGAAAACAGTGTGAGAGCCATTCTGTGCCAGTTTGCTGACATCTCTGGTGCATCTGCACCGCGCTTTCTAAGAGTTTGCCATCAAACATTGTTTGGAGAACTGCAACATCTTTTTCCATTTTGCTGCCGCTGATAAAGGTTGACTTTCTGCCTGAGCAGGCACCGCACCTACCGCTGCTCACCCTAACTATCCAGTTATTCTTGTATCTTTTCCAAACTGTTGATGCTGCTGCCTGCTGCTGCTGTGAGAAACACTTCACTTTGTGTGCAGCACAGGATCTGCCTCAGGAAAGACCTACTTAACATATCATGTTTCGAGAGGCAAACATAAAAGTGTTAATGAAATGGGTTCAGTTAACATTCGCTGCTGTGTTTTATCAGTCGGCTAAGGAGCAGCACAGCAGTTCAGTTTGTATGAAAATCATGTCTATCTTAAAAGAAGCATCTTGAATGAAATCACGTTTTGTGAACCATTTACAGTGAAATGTGGTTAGACCTCCTTGAAGTCCCACAGTTGTGTCTGTGCATGTGGAAATTCTCATGCTATATTTAACATTTAGGCCTAAAATGACTCGTTTTAATTTTTGGTGACACATTCTGCTTGTTCAGTCCAACCGTGGACAGTATATATGCTGGATGAACCTTCCCTGACGGTACCCATAGGTTTTCTGAAGAGCGGTTTTGAAGCTTAAATCGTGCGGCTCTGGATGTCGCCATCTTGGCAGTGCTCGACTCCACTTAATTACCATAAATGGGCAAAGAGGTGGGGCGTGAGCAGACCGGCATGACCATGACGGGACAAGTGATACCCCAGCTCAAGTTCCAAAGCGACTGAAGCTGCAACTTGCAGGCTAATTTGGATTTGGGCTCTTGATTAATGTATATTTTTGTGGACTGGACTGTGGTTTTCATGTTGGATGGTTTGGGTTTGGATGTTAAAACATATGACCGGCATATTGCCTCTGTAACTGTCGCCAACCTACCTATAATTGTACTGGTTAATTGTATTAAGTGACATTAGTGCTACAACTGCACAGCAAGTCATGTGCTAGCAGCCACAGCTAGTGGGCCCTGACTGCAGCCACAGCTGTCACTCAAAGCAACCACACCCTTAATTATTCATAACTTTTAAGCTTAAAATGATGTTGTTTTTTTTTAAAAATCCACTTCCTTAAAATCTGTTTATTTGTGCTGTCAAGTTGGAGAATTTGACATGGGCTTCTATGGGGAGTGATTCGTGTTTTTGAGCCAGCCTCAAATGGCCATCCAAGGAATTGCAAAATTTGCTACTTCCACACTGGCTTCATTTATCGTGGCTGGAGGAGGATAAATGTTAAGTGAGATACACCCGCTGAGCTGGTATGGAGTCAATGAGAAATGTCTACACACTCTGTGGGAGAGAATGCATCATGTGACATAATCGTGCTGTTTGTGTGTGTGTCTCTTTGTGACGCCATAATAAATATCACCTGACGGCACGGCTGGTGTTGTTGCTGCAGGAATTGAAGTTGAGTTAAATGTTGTGTGTGTTTGATACTTTGAATAATGCACATTGACAGCACGGTCTGCATACCATCAACACTTCTGTGCACCTCCGTAAAGGCAACGTGGTGTGTTCTGTCACGACACACGGGCACGGAGAGACAAGAGGCACAGTGTATCATGTGGAAGAGTGTTAGCTTTTTGTACAGCAATAAAACTGGATCTGTGATCATTAAAAACTGACACATTAACATGTTCATGTCCCACCGCTACTTGGAACTAAAATCTTACACGATACCACTTCAAACTTCAAATCCTGGAGTTAGCAGGTGTGTTTATCGTCATATCACACCCGAAATCTCTTCTTTTCCCACCGCTCAGGATGTTTTGGAAAGCAATTGAATAAAACATCTTAACTGTCTGAACAGTACGAAGACCCAACAGCAACATAACGAGCCACAGCTGGTTACAAAACTTGTTGAGCTGGTTGTAGTCTGAAGTGGTTATTGCTACACTGAGTGACACAAAAGCTGGTAACCATGATGATTTTACTTAGTGACTGTTGGCCTGTGATAAGGGGTGTGGCAAGCAGAAGGTTAAGGGGATTCCCACATATCGCCTGGCTGGGGGAGATTGATGGCTACATATGAGAAGAGGGTGTGGACCGATTATCTGCCTTGGTGGTTGCCATCCAGTACCCAAAGCAGAGCCACAGGGTAGTGGGTGGCACAAAGCGCGGCATACCCCCAGACCTGACCTGATGATTCATTTCGGTGTCTGTGGGGTCATTTTTTTTCTACAAACTTTATCTGTTTTTTGTTTTTAAGGTACCAGATGACTTATGTTAGCTTGTTTAAAAGGTGCATCATCTGTTATTTTGCAGAGAAAATTAGCGGAAACTTGAACAATATGACATTCATTGTATTTGTATTGTAAATTTTGTTTGCTGTTTGAAGAAACTTCACAGATGAGCCAGTCCTCTGGCAAAATGTGTGCTGACAAGTTCCCCCAGAGTCAGTTATGGGTCCTCCAACCCAGCTGGCCCTACTGGCCTGTCTCAAGGCTAAGAGCCTGCAGGCACCCGAGCGTCTGGCCTCTTTCCCATCTCTTTACCTCCAGCACCGCGAAGGTTGAAGTCTGTCGTTTATTAGTATTAGATCTCTGTTTACCAAGAGGGTTGTGCCACTCAGCTTCGTCACAGCAATACTGTAAATGCTCCGTTTTGGAAAACAGGCTTTTACACATTTAAAAAAAAAAAAATAAAAAAATTATGTCAAATGTTTTAAAAAGCATTCAGGTTTCTCTGTTAGTCTAAAAATTATGCCCTTTAAACTTAAAGCAAAAGCAAACCTCAACAAAATTATTTAAATTGAATGAAAATATCAAAAACAAAATAACAGTCACTGAATATGTCTTAGATTTAATTTACATCGATCATTAAGAAATACAGATAGTATTGTACCGTTCGGTAAATCTGTCTGGAGAGGGCAGTTCTCAAAATTGAATGGCCATGCAATAGGGACAATAGTGAGGGAAGCCACCAGAACACCTACAACAAACTCTGAAGGCATAAGATTCTGTGGTTGTGATTGGAGCACCGTACATGTTGTATCACCAATTACCCAGCGTCACAGCTGAGTGGAACGAAGACGGGCTTTATTACAAGAACACAGAAAACATCTCGGCTCACCTCTCCAATGGCCCTTCAGGAAACTGTAGTTGAGATATTATGTCTTCTTTTTAAGAATGTGCTTTCTGTTCCACTCAACCACGAAGCTGTGACGAGTGATACAACAGACAAGCGTTGCGCTATGCACAGTTTCCCTCAGCCACAGAAGCCTGTAACAACTTCAGAGTTGCCATGAGTGTCTTGATGGCTTCCCTCACTAGTCTCTTTCTCGCACAGTCACTCAGTGTTTCAGAACTGTCCACTCCACACAGTATTAAGGCACCGTTTGCATTTCTTAATGACTGACTGAAATAAAGTCCAAGTGTATATTCAGTGACTTGGAAATGTTGATGCATTCGTCTCCTGTCGTATGTAAAGTTGGCTGTAAAAGTAATGATTCAGCTGTGTTCGACTAAATGTGCCCACACTTATGTAAACCATTATTTTGGCTTTGACACTGTTATATCATGCTGTCGAGATTTGTTTTCACCGTTGAGTTTAAAGGACAATGCATGCCCCTTTAAGTAAAAGATGTTTGCAGTGGCCATTTACAGAGCACTTGTAAATTTCACAATGACATTTGAGATGCTTCAGGCTTCAAGCAATCCATGTTGAGCAAAGATGGAGTTTCCTACTGGAGAAACTGGTTTGCCTGGTCTTGCATTGTAAGCCTTGTGTGTTGAAAATACCACAGTTACAGATACAGGTGCTGCGTTTGAAGGTTAGGTTTGTTATTAAAAAACAAAACAAATCTATCACTCTTGGAAGTTGGGCTGTTATTAGGCTCATAGCATATTGTACCTACAGCTGTATGCACACATCTCCTGCCACAAGGGTGACCTTCCCCTTCAGTCATATACTTTCTAACAACAGGACACAGCTTATCTTAAGCCGACACCAAACCGTGGAATAATGTTATCCTTGATCCTGCTCTGCACACACTGTATATATTCCTGGTTTGCTGCCTGATTTCTTCAATAAGTTTAAGCTTGTTTGTTTAAAGAACGTGTCGTTCGTCCTCACAGGTTTACACACCGCTCAGCTGAAAATAGTTGGATTGTCGTCTTCTTTTGAGTAATGCACTTTATTACATACCGATAATTAGAATAAGCAGGTTAAAAAAAAATAAAATAAATGACTGGCTGGATTTATTTCCTCCAGCTATTCAACAGTGCCCTCTGCTGGTTTGCAGCTGAGCATGATCATACTACTGGGATATTATTTTGCTAGAACTGAATAAATTTACAGACAGTCTTTTATGCAGCCATTTCGCCTGTACTAGTGGGACCTTGGTTGAAACCCATATTTAGTTTTGTTAGTAATGTTCGCTGATATAGACTTTGTTCATGAGCCACAGACAGCAGAGGCATTTTCCCATTTGTAGTTTGCAGAAGGTGTTTCTGTCAGATAAAGTAGTACCTTGTGGACACTAAGGACAGCCCTACCCTGTAGAAATGATTATTCATCCCAATGCTGTTTGCTTTTAGCTGGTATTTCTTGTGGGCTTTTTTCTACGGCATATTTGCTGTGCACTATTACAGCTCCTAGATGTGTATGTAAAATCTTATGCCGCCAAATTCTGTTTGCTTTAATTTAATACTGATGCAAGCTTAAACTACTTCTGCAAACCCTTTGGAATGTGTGTCGTGTTGTTCTTTCCTAGGGTTGTAACAATTCACCAATACGAATTCGCAAGTAACAGCTATGACTACATCGATACACGGACTCTTGAATCAGTCTAAATATACTATGAACTGGTCGATGGCCCAATTTTAACATTATAAATTGGTTGAATTAATCTGGTTTCGCTGCTGCTTCTCGCTGCTTTCACATCTTCAAGCTCTTGTGAAAGTTCTAAGGTCAGTGGGAGGCTCTCGCGAGACTGGTCACAGGAATGTTTCGCAACATCAACATGTCCGATAGTGTTGAGCAGTATGAGAGATAAATGTACCCGTTTGAATTTTGCATTCAGTTCATGATTTGTAAACCGCTCGCTTCTTCTTCTGGGCTTTTCTATGCGGCGCTTTCTGCTACTGTACTGTATATGGTGCTGCCCCCCAGTGGTGAACAAAAGGCAAGGAGGGGCGGCGCCAGTATGCTGTAGTACTAGTAAAAACCTGAACAAGGTCCCTGCTTTTTCATTAAATATGTATGTGAAAGTAAACAATGCCACTTTGAGCTTATTCTCATTTATCATGGAAAATGAATGTGTACCTTAAATAAAGTGGTGGCCAAGTGGTTAATGCACTTGCTTTCAAAACCGAAGGTTCCTGGTTCAAGGCCACCCGTTCTCCATGTAATGTAGAATCGCGTCAGGAAGGGCATCCAGCATAAAACCTGTACCAAATCAACCTGCAGATCCACTGTGGTGACCCCCAGCAAAAAAGGAGAAGCTGAAAGTACTTACTTTGTATTGATGCCAGCGAATTGTTCCATAATAAAAAGTATTGTGTTGTTTTATAAGAGAGAGATGTGCACCCTTAATAATAATAATAACAATAATAATAATGTAAAGATATAGGTTGGGCTTTTGAATTTCTCACCATTCCTTTATCTCTCTCAGACATGCACAGTCTGGAGAAGATGCTGAGAGAGGCCATTTGCTCGGGTCAGCCTCGGACCCACCGACCCTGGAGGAAAATCCTTATCATGGTGGAAGGCATCTATAGGTCAGCACAGACACAAACATTAATATAATTGTTTCCGTGCAGACATCCACGCGTGCAAACGCAGATGATGTGTTTTGTAGGACTTTGTGCTCTTTAGCAGAGCCCTGTGCTGCCAAACTCCACTCAGGTAGAAAGCTGCAGAAATCATTTGAAACCTGAGCAGAGGTCTTGACGTGTGTAGCAGTGCCTGTAATAGTCTTTATTTCATTTGCTTCAGGTGTGTGTATGTGTGTGCGGTGCTGTTATGTGGTTAGGTACCGTTTGACTACGGGAGAGGGTAGAGAGGTATTGCGAGCTGTCCTGGGTCTTAGCGACTCTTTCCATCTGCTCATTAGCTCCACATCAAGGCCAAATGGAGCCACAGAGATTGACTTGGCGAAACACCAACTCTGACTGTTCATCACAGCCATTTTCTTTCCTCCTTTCTTTGCTGTTTTTGCCCTTAACCACACCATGCGTTTTAGCTCATCTGAACTAAAACGTATCATGTTCAACATGAGTGAATTAGATGTTGTTTTTGGTTTAATCCACTTTTTAAGATCAGCGAGGAAGTGTATTTTTGACAGTTTTGCAACAGCAACCTTATGAAGTGAAGAAGAAAATGTGATGCATCAGTTTGAGTAGTTTGAGAGTAATCCTGAAAATCCAATGTTAATTTCTTCTGCCATCATAGGCGGCTATAGGCTGGGGCTTCATGGGGCTGTAGCCCCTTCATAACCACACCAAAAAACTATTTGCCATTTAAAATGTTCTGTTTTCAGCCTCTCACATTCTGTCACTCAGCTGATCCAATAGTGACCCCAGCTTCCACTGGGATCAAATGAGTAAGTTCACGGTATTCACATAACGCAGTATGTCTTTTACTGGTAAGAACTGTATGTTGTGTTTTACATAAATTATTTTTGTATTGAGCCTCAGGGCCTATACAGAACTCACTGAGGGTGAGTGGGTTTAACCCTCCGCAGTCCATGGACATGTTGTTGCGTCTAAGTGTAGTTTTCATCATATTTCTATTCATAGTTCAGCGATGGAATGTCACAGGGACATCATACAACCACTTCCTGAAACTACAAAGTCTCATCTGTAAAGTGGTTCTCTCCTGTAGATGATCTTTCACTCAGAGCCAATCCTAGAGGCCGGTGAATGTCACATGGTCTGTCTTCTCTCTCTGCCTGCTGCGAGACCCTAAACCCTGACTGCAGTGTCTGAGTGTGGTAGATCCTCACTCAATTGCATAAGTAAAGGCTAAAAAAAAGGTCCTTTGACCTGAAAACACTTCTTTTTTTTGTTGTTGTTGTTAAGGGTTAGGAATTCTATGACAAGAACAGCAGACAGGTAAGTTATATTAGTTTACAAATATACTGTTTTGGAATGTTCTATGTCTCTGCCATGTAGTTCCAAGGAGGTGGAAAATATGCACTGCACAACACCTATATTATTTTATTTATTTTATTATGCATTGTTTTAAAACCTTTTTGATGTATTACACTACTTTTGTGACCTGAAGACTTTGGTAAACCCATTTCTAACAGCAGAACATTTCATCCACTAGAATAATACTGTATATTCACTGAACATTTGAAGAAATTCTGAAGGTGCATTTCATATTTTCATTTTTAGAGCCAAATTATATCTTTTACACAGTGTTTTAGACAAATGTATGTTTCGCTTTCAGAAAGCTGAGATTGTTCTGAACATTTTGATGTGCAACACAGGCATTATACAAAAAAAAAAGTACCTTAAAGGAGGAATTACTGAAAGTATGGTGAAATCAAGAAGATGCCCTTGGACCCCAGAGGGTTAACAGCCTGGCCAGGGACAAAGACTGCATATTGACTGAAAGTAACACGTCTTCTATACCTTTCCTCTGGTACATCTGTTCATGGTATTGCTGATTGCATCTGTCCCAGTTAAATAAACGATAAATAATTAAAGACATTTTTATTAAACTCGTCATTCAGTTTGCTCTGGAGTGTTAGCGTGATTAAAAATGGATTGTTTTCTTGTCAGACAACCTTGATCAGGAATCAGAATCTGGTGAAAATAAGAATGTAGGGGATGACTGAGTGAATGAGAATAGCGCCACATAGCAGAGCACTCAATAGCCTTACTGTGTCACTTACAAGCGGTGGACTTTTTGGATTATTCTGCCTGTAGGTTTTCTGCATTTTCATTTGGTTCCTGTCAGTGATTTTTTTTTTTTTTCTTAGTTCTAGCTGTTATGCAACCATGCTGCTCTGTACACACCTGAATCTCAGAAGTTAAGCAGAGTAGGTCCAGATCAGTACTTCACTAGAAGACTGGTTAGGAACAGCAGAGGCTGTGCATGTTTCTCTGTGCGCAACTGGAGTTGCATCAGGAAGGACATCCAGAGTAAAACTTGTGCCAAATCCCACTGGATCTGCTGTAGCAACCTCAAGCAACTGGGAGCAGCTGAATGCAAATAAATAAATAAAAAAAATTAGTTCTATCTAGTGTATATCTTCTGTTTCTTGTATTACATATGTGAGCTAATAGACGTCTGTAGTCACCACTTACAATTTAGCTGAGAATGCACATGTGCATATGTACAATAAATTTTGTCGCCCCATATAGATACTCCCCACCTTGTCAGACCAACAAAAAATATCTGATGCCGCCACTGTCCCCTTGCAGAACTAAAAAAAAAAAAAAATCAGATGAAGTGATTCTCAGCAAGCATGATGAAAATGTTGGATCTGATCTGAAGTTTACCTGCAATAAGAGGGCGTATCAGGATGTTTAAAATGATTTGTTAGTATTGTGAGATTGGGCATGTTAGTGCAACTGGTTTGCACAAGTCTTGCTGTACATGTTGGAAGAAATGTTGAAATAAAGTTTAATGTTTTGCGGTAATTCCTGACAGTACAAGGTTTATTTGATCGTTGCCAGATGAGCCATTGTTTGCTTGGTCTGATGAGTACACTCTGAGTGCTCCTCTAGTTGTATATTAAAACGGTTTTCATCAGACAATAAAAACATGATTGGAATGACTAATGGTCCATCTGTCCCCCTGGTAACGTCTACAGGCCTGGAGAAAGAGTAAGCATTGTTTAGCTATAGCCTGGGGTTACCTTTGATGTCCGCGTCTGTCACGGTGGAACTCTGTCTCATGTCATTCAGGACACAAACAGTCTCGGTCGTAGCAGTGAAAAGCGGTCTGAGCACTCCGTTCTCCTTCCATATACTCTTTCTTGCTGTCTATTTGCAACCGTAAAAGGAATGAGTCTGAGGGGAGAAATATGTTGGAGAGGGATGAGAGGAAAATGAACCAGGCAAGCAGAAACATTATCACAAGACTGGGACATGTGAAGTTATATAATATGAATTTATAGATGTGCAGTGTATATGCTTGGTCAGGTCCTTGTTCTTTTTCAGTCTAATCAGTTTGTAATTATATAGATAATATGAGTGTGTTCATGTTGTACTTATTATCTGAGTTTTGTCCCTGAGGCCCCGGCTGAGAAGAGAGTATTGTCTGTCTGTCTGTCCATAAGAATAACATCTGCTTTGATTTGAAATATTTACACAATGTACAGTGTGCATGCCAGATCTGGATCTAAAATACAAGTGTGTGTGTGTGTGTGTGTGTGTGTGTGTGTGTGTGTGTGTGTCCATCCGTCCGTCCTAGAAGGACCATTTGCATTCATCATCACACTCGTGATTAAAATAGTGCAACTGATTTTTGAAAAGTTTTTTGCAAGATCATTGTGTACACAGCCATGTATTTAAATGAGAACCAGTTGCGTACAGACTTCCAAAAAATATGTATGTCAGTAATTTGGAAAACTGATTATTGTAGTGAGGAACTTAAACCTGAAACCATTGTTGCTGCTAACCATTTAGCTCATCTTTCTGTGTCTGATGGAAATCTGTAGAATGAAGTGTCCTTCTTTTGTCAGAAATTATTTCTCCAGCCATGCTGTCTGCTGAACAGCTTCTCAACATGCATGTAACTTCAGAACCGCACATATGTTGAGAGAGCGAGAGTCTGCTTCAGCTAAATTCATACAAAATCCTTTCTACGGGGTTATGTGGACTTGCGACTGTCTTATTTGAGTTGTAGAATGTAATTGCAATATACTGTACCTTTTATCTAACTCATAGAATACATTTCTGTGCAGAAATGGTCCCTTTCACATTGTTTGTGTTTTAGAGCACAACCTATGTGGAAACAATCCCAATGTTTTCTGAATTAGTACATTTCTGTGCAGAAATGGTGTTTCCTTCTCACTGAATGCCACAGCTGCTCCTAATTTCCATCATCTGTTCATTATTCACTAAGCATGCAAGCAGGTGGCAGATGCATCCATGGGATATTACGTAAGCTACAGTGCATCCAGAAAGTATTCACATTGCTTCACTTCTTCCACATTTTATGTTACAGCCTTGTTCCAAATTGGTCTAAATTCTTTTTTTTTTTCCTCAAAATTCTACTCACACCACCCCATAATGATCACGTGAAAAAAGTTTTTTTTTTGTGTTTTTTTTTTTTTTTTTTTTTTTTTTTTTGGTTTTTTTGGGGGGAAATTTTTACAAATTTTTTTAATTTTTTTAAAAAAAATACAAAACAAACTATTAAAAAGTTTTTAC